>MU668225.1:228290-276851 GCA_026770625.1 Nicotiana glauca
AGACAATTTCATCTTCTTCAAAATTTGTTCCTCAAATTATCTGGTCCGGGAAATTTTAAAGCAAGTGTCTTTATCTCCATTTCTACAGGTAAAATCCCTACCCCATTTTTATTGACTTTTAGATTTATTGAGAGAGAGAAAGCCTCATGCATTAGTTCTTGATAATAGGGGTTGAAACACTCATGCATGTTTATTAAAACATAAAATCTAGTAAGAGTAGTTGGAAGGGAGTAAAGAATTTGTGTAAAGAAGGGTTGATAACCTAAATAAACTCGGATAGTAATTGTGAATTTCAAATTCTAAGGTGCATATGTTAATTTGTGAACTAGATTGACATGGTTAGATTGCTTGGTGACTGATAATAGGAGTTTAAAAAGGGAATTCGACTCCAGGTATGTATGGCTAACCTTGACTTTGTAAAATCGCCTTGTTGGTGTTCAAATGTTTGGTATGTGACATCCTCGTGGGTAAGTTGTGAAATTTGTATGATTTGCATGGTTGTGATTATGATATGTGGCATTAGATGAGAAACAAATAACGTAAGGAAATTGTAAGTGATGCAACTGGAATATGACGGAAATAATATTGATGGTTATGGAAACACTTGTAAATTATTGTTACTACTCCTTAAGAAGTGTTGTTGTGATCCTTGTGAATTGTTCATTGTTGTTGTTGTGATTGTTTGTGAATTGAAACTGTACGGTGGGATCGGGTTGCGCGCCGCAACACGAAGTAATAAGGTGCGGGTTGTGGTGATAAGGGTGGCCGAGGTAATAAGGGTGGCCGAGGTAATAAGGGTGGAAAGTGATCGAAATCACTATTGAAATGAAAATATGAGCAAAAATATGAAATCTATTGATATGGAAATATGGAAGGGAAAACGGGAGAGTTTGAAAAACTTGTTTGGCTTGATTGTTCTTTCTTTATGGATTTGATTGTTGTTTCTGTTACTTTTACTTACTTGTCTATGGCTTGAGTTTACTTGGCGCAAAGTTTGTTCATACATACCAGTACAATTCTAGTGTACTGACGTCCCTTTTGCCGGGGGCGCTACATTCGTTTATGATTGTAGGTGGATCTGCAGCAGGTACTCCAGCCCACCGATCATAGCTCCCTCTTCATCTTCCGTCAGTTGTTTTGGTGAGCCACATTCCTCTCGGGGCCCTACGTGGCTCACGCCGCTTATTTCCATAGTTTTATTTTGCTGTTGTATAAGGTATAGCCGGAGCCTTATTACCGGCAAATACTGTATTATCCTGTTGTACTTTTAGAGGCTCCGTAGACAGTGGATGTGGGTTAGAAGCTTATGTATATCCATGTTTCTTTTGTTGGGCAACGAATTAATAACTTCACTAACAGTCATGTATGTATGTATATTTTGCAAAAATGTGTTTTAAATTAATTATATGGCTAGTTCTTGGAATATTGAATAAGGAAAATAAGGGGTAGCTCGTGGGTTTGGAAAGGCAGCCAGGTCCGCTTGACTGGGGCTACCTGGTGGGGCGCCGGTCATGTTCCTCGAGTTTGGGGCGTGACAGGCATGATCATATTTTGGCACCGTTGCCGGAGAATTAACAGTGTTATTAATTATTACTAAAAGAATTGTTAGGATTCTTAGTTTAGTCAGCTTTTTCGACTTGAAATTCATTGTATTGAAACATTAATGTTTGTAGTCTGGTGTGTTATAGGTGCATGCCTAGAAACTTCTTAAGAACTGGTGAATTGTAAGAACCATTATCGGACCCTGAAAAAGCCTTCAAGGCACTAAATCGAGAAAAGAAGAAAGACAAACGACAACAGAACTCAACAAAACCAATCGAACTAGACATGGGTGACGTCATACAAACCCAAAATAACATAAACAATGTGAATGAACCGAACAATCAGGGTGTCGCACCTCTCATGCCAGAAGTAGCCTTGTATGATTGGGCACAAACCACCATTGAAAATCTGGCTACCCCAATTGCAGTCTCTTAGATACAAAGGGAATCATTTCAAATCACAACACAACCTGCTACATTTGTTGCAGAACAAGGCGTTGTTCTTACACTGAAGATCCACATCGGCATCTGAAAAATTTCATGTCAATTTATGTCACGCAGAGGCAATCGAGTATAACACCGGAAGCAATAAGACTGTTTTTGTTTCCGTACTCAGTGATGGGAGAGGCTAGGACTTGCCTTAATTCTCTTCCCATAAACTCCATCACTACTTGAGAGGAATTGGTCAAGCAATTTTTGAACAAATTTTACCCGCCCAATAAGACTGCCAAATAAGTGGATGAGATTCTAAGCTTCGGTTAGAAACTATCTGAAATACTACAAGAAATGTGGGAGAGGTTCAAGGGTGTGTTAGTCAAGTTTCCACACCATAGCATTCCTGATCAGATGTTGGGCCAGAGGCTCTACATGGGATTGGTAGATAACTTAAAGGCCAATGTTGATGCTTGAACTGGTGGAGTATTTTTGAGCAAATCATTTAGAGAATCTAAGGTCTTACTTTATAAAATGGTTCAAAACTCAACATGGTTGACAAGAGACTCTATAATCACTACTGTAGTTCAATCAGTAGCTCTAGACCCAAATAATCCATGGCTGAAAATATGGCTAATATAATGACGCAATTGAGTATCCTAACCAAAACTATTGATGAGTCGGGCCAAAAGCAGGTGCACATAGTTGACACGACAAAATGAAGAATTATGCACACAGTACATTAATCAGCCATATGTGTGCTCGTGGAGTGATGAGAGTGACAACCAGAACTATCGAGAGAATATGAACTGTATGGAAACTATGGAGGCTAGAGACAAGGTGGGCAGAACTAAGGACATCAAAATCAGCAATATAAGCCATCACATCATCAGTACAATAATAATAATAATAATAATAATAATAATAATAATAATAATAATAATAATAATAATAATAATAATAATAATCATTATCCTCTTGAAGTTTTACGATCACATGGCCAGGCTATGCCTTATCAAAGGCAACCAGGGTACAATCAGCAGAATCAGCACCTAGTTTACCAACAACCTCAACAGCAACAAATAGTGAGATATGATGACTGGTTGTTTGAAATTAAAGGAATGCTGCAACAACTCATTGGGTCTAGCGGAAAAATGGAAGAAAAAGTCCACTAGATGAAAGAAAAGGCACACCAGATGCACAAAAAGGTAGTATCACATGACTCAGCTATCAAGGGCATTGAGATTCAACTAGAGCAAATATCCACGTCCCTTAACGATCATCCTCAAGGGATGTTACTTGCAGAGTTACATGTTAACCCGAAAGAGCATGGCCCGAAACAGATAATGGTTGTGAGTCTAAGAAATGGTAGAGATCTTGATTTAGAGCAAGAAATTGCTTGCGAGAGTCGACCAACTGAAATACTTGTGTCAGTACAAATTGAGGTAGATAAGTCAACTAATCTAACACAAGTAAGAGTAGAGCCAGCCTAGGAGGAACTAAACAAGGAAAAATAGGTTGAGAAGAAGATTGAGAAAGTGCGAGATACGGCATTAGAAGAAGCCTGAGCAGGATCTAACTCAAGCCACAAGAAAGAAGCAACCTCCAGCACCCTTCTCACAGAGGTTGGACAAATATCAAAAGGAGGAGAATATAAGAAATTGATGGAGATGTTAAAGCAGATTCAGGTGAACATCCCATTGATTGATTCCTTGAGGGAGATGACCAATTATGCAAAAATAATGAAGGACTTAATGTCTCGCAAGTTGGATTTTCAAGGCTTGGAAAAAGTTATACTGACTCATACCTGTAGTGCTACCGTGACAAGACCCACATTTTGTGTAAAATATTTCTTAAAGGAAAAATGGTGACGACTGAGATAGGGTGGCACTGAAAATAGGGTTTAAGCTTTTGTGAAGCTACAACCAAGGACAAGGTCAATTTCTTGAGGTATGGGTACCTCGTCTCGACATCGACAAGTGTTTTAATGATAATATAAATAGGAGATTACCTACCTTTGTTTTCTCGACCCAGGAATGTACTTATTGCTACTTTGGAGACAACTAGGTAAACGAGGAGGTGCTCCCCGGACTCGGGCTTCGAGAGCAAGGGTGGTGATGACAAGTGCTCCTTCGGTTCTTGTAGTGCTTCTACACACTCGAGAATCCACTCAAGGCCATTATCCTTATTAGTAGCCTTAATTTTATATGGGTTGACATCAATTACTCGCTGTGATACTAAGAATCCCAAATATTTTCCTGAGGCTATGCCAAATACACATTATTTGGGGTTTAGTTTCATTCCATATTGTTAGGATATCGAAAGTTTCCTTTAGGTGGTCGGTATGATTCTCTGCCTTCATGGATTTGACCAACATTTCATCCATATATACCTCCATGGTTTTTCCGAGTTGATCTTTAAACATTTTTGTGACCAACCTTTGATAAGTAGAAGGGGTTGAACTTTCATCAGACCTCCCTTACTAGGAGGTAGAAGGGGCCAATATTTAGTTTGTGTGTGGAAATCTCTTTAGGGATGGCTGGCATATCTACATGACCAATGGCAAATAAATCTATATTAGTTATTACGAATACTAAATTTACCTGGTTCTCAGTTTTTGCAGCCAATGTATGCCCTTTTACTGAGGTCGCTATGATCTAATTGGACTGGGTCGAGGTCTTTTATGGTTGATTCTGCGATTTCGACCATCTCGGGGTCCATAATGACTTCCTTGGTTTCATCTTGTGGCAACCTCGACCCTACTGATTGATATACTTCTTTTTCCTTATCTTTCTTTTGTTGAGTTGTCGTGTTGTCCATGGCGATTTGCTAGCATTCCCAGGACATGCATTGTTCCCCTCGTATTCTGAACATTCTCCAAGGCATTAGGAATTTATCACTTGGTACAAGCTGGAGGCGACGACTCTCATGTGGTGTATCCATAGTCGTCCCACAATAGTGTTTTATGTGGTGTCCTGGTCCATAATGTGGAATTTTGTCTCTAGAGTTACTCTACAACCGAGAACGGGGAGTGTAATTTCCCTCGAAGTCCGCTTAATTTATAAAACCGGTTAATATGATGCAACATGGCACTATCTTATCCTCGATTCTCATTTGTGTGAGGATTCGCGGATGGATGGTGCACGCTCCACTTCCGTTATCTAGAATAACTCTTTTAACATCAGTATCTAAAATTCGTAAAGTAATGATAAGTACATCATTGTAAGGGAAAGTCAAACCATCGCCCTCTGACTTATCGAAGATGATACTCTCTTCGAGTCCAAGGAAAAGGGTTAGATTATTTTATATTCTTTTCTCCTTGAATTTTGGAGAAAAGTTTGATAATGTTCTAAAGAAAAGGTGTGTTTTGTATATGTATGATATGGCAAGTTGTTTATTACAATGAACGTCTAATCCCCACCCCCTATAACTATATATCTTTCTATTTTTAAGGGCACATGGGTCACAAAAACCTTAATAGTACAGATCAAAGAATTATTCATTGGAATATTCTCTTTAAAGTCTTATTTCTATAACTAGATGTTACTACTTTGCTAAAGGGAGTACTCGTCCTCGTCCTCGTCCTCGTCCTCGTCCTTGTCCTCGTCCTCGACCTCCGTTGGGTCCTCGACCTCGCCTTTATCCTTTGTCGACACATTGACACGTGGCAGCTTTTGAAGGCTTTCCTAAAATTGATTAAGCTCACATATAATTATGACAATTTTTAGCCCGTACAGTTAGTCCCTCCGCTTGTTGAGGTCATCTTCGTGGGCAAGTTCAATGAGCAGATAACAACAGTCGTAATGATTATGATAAACATGCGATGTGGCTCTTTATGGATCGCATATTTCAAACCCTAAATTTCCCGGGTGATTTACTGGAACCATCTAGTCCAAGAAAAGAAGTGTCATCATGACGTCAAATTTCTTGATGATGCTGATTCCCGATGTATTGCGTCGATTCACGTGTAACCTTTGATTGGCTTTACCATTTCGATTTTAGTTCCAATTATGATGAACCGTTTCAGTTTCAGTGGCTTAATCTCGATAAATTGGGATTTTTTACTCATTATTCAAACTTCTTTTCATACCATCCTTGCTCTACATAAATTCCGTTCATTTTCTTGAGTCTTCTTTGCCTTCTGAACCTTAACTTTCTTTCATACTCTCATCTTCTTATAATCTTCATAATCATGTCTAATCATCCTTCTAGTTGATGAAGAGAGTCACGCCATCCCTTTGGTTGTGGTATTCCCTGCTCACGGGGAGGATGCCATTATTGTCGTAGAAGATGAAGCTTTTTCTTCAGCGGAGGAGATCATCCCCCGCAACCATGATGCTAGGTCCAATTTTTAATGGTCGCCGGACATGATGATCGAAAAATTTCAATCGTCGATGACGTCTACGCATTTGGATAAATTCAAAGCTACATTTAGCCTTCCCAACCATGTAGAATTAATCCCTGTTGGTGAGGACGAAGTGGCACGTTTACCATCCTAGGTAT
Source organism: Nicotiana glauca (assembly GCA_026770625.1). Taxonomy (NCBI): domain Eukaryota; kingdom Viridiplantae; phylum Streptophyta; class Magnoliopsida; order Solanales; family Solanaceae; genus Nicotiana; species Nicotiana glauca. Next base: position 234,767 of record MU668225.1, read on the forward strand.
TGTGCTCTCTACGACTAACCATTTACAATTGGTTATTCGTTCCCCCATCTCCCACTGGTTGAGAGTTTTGCCATCGTTACAATGTTTTTCTGGCTCAGCTCTTCTCCTATGTTTATAAGGTCATCAAGGTGCTATCAAAGTTTGCCAAACTTGCCGGGGTTGATGTTACAGTGTGGCACTTGGTGCATTTTTTCATGCCTAGTTTCTATAGGGGGATGATGTTGAACCTGCAACATCGTGGAGGCAAATATTCGATGGTGAAGATGGACGATAAGGGTAGTCAGCAGTTTTGTCAAGACTGAGGTTGTTGTGGCCGATGTTAATGGTTTCCCTGAGTCTTGGAACCATACCCGTAAGTGTTCGTAGTTTTTGCTTTTACCCTTCTAAGTATCTTTTTCATTCAAAGTTGGTCAAGTAACCATTCTTCTTGTACAACTACTAGTCGTCCTCCTCCTTTGGTGGTGTGCCTTGCTGACTAGGTTAGGCACGTTCTCCCCTACACAGTGGGGATTCGTTACTGGCCAAGCTTCTTTCAGAAGTTCAAACCGGCTCTCCCCTCGACAGGTAATCTCCTTCTTTTTGTCATTATCGTATTTTTAGCAGCTTAGGTCATTGCATTTAATTCTTATGCTTTTTTCTAGGTTCTGTCAGGGGGGGCTACAAGAAGGAATATGGTGCTCGTGCCCAAGTTTAGAAGGAGAAGGACCGCTACGCCATCCGTCTTTGCCCCTATTTCGGCTGTTGCGCCTTCCGCCTCCGCCCCTATCGCTGTTGATGCACCTGCTCCTTCCTTGTTTTTACTTATCGATGAAGATGATGAAGTCTCTCCTCGTGATGGGGACCTAAGTCCCCACAAATGGAAGGTTGTGGACATAGGAGATGGAGTTCATTTGGCCATCGATTTAGTAGAAGGTGAGTTCACGTTTTGGGAGACAGCGACGATACACATTGGAGATGATGCTGGGGTGACCTCTGAGGCCCCACAACTAGAAAAGGCTTATGAGGGCATGTCTTTGCACCCCGAGGAAGAGATAGTGATGGGGAGGACACTTAGTGTCAGCTCTGTGCCTGCTGGGCAAGAAGAGACCTCATCTTCCAGGGCGGCAATAGATGTTTTCTAGGGCGACGAGGGCAGATGAAAGGACGTTATCATGAAGGCGATGAATCAGGTACCGACATGGATCCTAACAATCTCAGGATGATTGATGAGGGGCTCACTTAGATAGAGGTAAGGACAGAGTGGGGCTCGAGGACCACCACAATTCTAATGGATCATGATTTGCTGAGAAATATCGAGGAGGTAGTTCTCATTCTTTGTCCCCTTTACTGTGAGGATGAGCGTGAGACTCTCAATAAGTTAACCAACAGTATTTTGTCGAAGGAACTTTGTCGGCCTTGCTCTCAGGGTAAGTGTGGTTATTTATAATTCTTTTTCCTTCATCTTAACTTGTTTCCAAATTTTAACTTTTGCCTTCCTTTTATTTGTAGACTGTTATTTTAGAAAATGAGAGTTCTCGGAGAGAGAAGAGGCAGAATATGCGAAGTTGAAGGGTAAGTACGAGGAGTGCCGTGGGAAGTACCGAGACCTTCGGAGGCAACTTTGCGAGGAGGGTGACATGTCGGCCTTGAGAGAAGAGCTGAAGAAGAACGACGAGGAGCAAATGGCTGCCATGGAGAAATTCAGCATTCTTGAGGGAGCGTTGAGGAGAAAAGAGGAGGAGCTCGAGTTGGATAAGCGCGTGGAGGCCCAATGTTGCGACCATCAGGATAAGCTGGTTCAACTGCAAAGCTAGTTGGATGGGTGCCAACTCGAGATCAACTCTATAAACTCACATATAATTATGATAATTTTTAGTCCATACAACAAGAGCTGTGATTTAACTTCATTTTGTTCTCCTATAAAAATATTTATTACATTAACTGTAATTCGTTCTGCTGGAAGTTGACTTCCAACTTGTAAAAAAAAAAGGGTCCAAAAAAATATGATTGATTTTTTTTTACCACATTAGCCACACTCTTATATAATCAATGTTAATAGTACGAAACTTCACGTACCAAAAGTGTCTAGAGGATATATTGTCAAAAGAAACAGGAGGCCACTTCTAAAGTAATCGAAGAAGGATTTCATCACTCTTAGCTAGGATGAGTTCTTTATTAATTAGCCATAGTTGACCTGGAAAATATTATTTTCTAATTTTATAGATCTACGTTAAATTATAAATATTAGTTTTAGTATTCTACTAATAGGGAATTTTGTTTTAAAAACTAAAGAAATTAATTACACTTAATTTTTTCCCTTAAGGGTGTGTTTGGTATGAAGGAAAATATTTTTCTTCGACAATATTATTTTGAAAACTAAGGAAATTTATTACTTATATTTTGATGTTTGATTAGGTAGAAATTTGTTTTTTTTTTTGAATAATATATAATTTAATTAAACACTATGAAAGATGAAATAGATAAGGGGGGTTTAGGGGCCGGGTTGGTGATGGAAAGGGTAGGGGTGTTGGGGGTGGCAGAGAGAGGTTGAGGGAAGTGACGAATGCAGGATCTCCACGGAGTGGATTCAAAAAGAAAAAAGTTAAACAGGATTTTGTAGATAATGGGAATAGAACGTATGACCTTACAAAGGTTTTGAACCCCCTTACAAAGGTTTTGAACCCAAAAGCTACACTTTTGGGCTATGTCAATGGGATTCAAAACATAACTATTATAAAAACTTATTTGGAGACCAAGGCGAGGGGTCATCTTCGGCAACCAACCGGTAGAGCCGGCCTCCCTGCTGTCCCCCCTGCCCGGACCCTCCATAACGTAAGTACGTAGAAACCTTGATCTGTTTACTTCCTCCTTTAATAAGATCGGGATGAGGAGTAACCTTTTACTGGACCTCGAGGATCGGCTTAAACTTGAAACTTCCTCAGAAGCAAAGAGATGCAAAATACTAGAATTCATGGAGATCTTGGCCTTTAATTAAGATGAACTGATATACTAACATATAGAGGTAAAAATTATATTTTGCCTTATATATATAGTGTAATGTTTCGACGAAGGGGGTCCGGACGAACCCCCTTCCACCCCACTAAATCCGCCCATGGTTGAAGGGAAGGAAGGAGGTGGGGTTTGGGTGGTGGGGAATGGACAGGTGAGGGTTGGGAGGTTGAAAAGGTTATGAAGAATATTTTCCTTCATTTTGTCAGGGAAGTTATTTTTCTCCAATTAGAAAAAATGAGTTCATTAGGAAAAAGTTTTTCCAAATATTTAAGCCAATAAAATATGGAAAAACTAAAAATATTTCTTTCGTACCAAACATACCCTTAATGTATTGTAAAGAGTTGGTTGGTTTGTTTCACGACCCGGATTTCCGACCCTCGTGAGTCATGATGGCGCCCACTAATACGAGCTAGGAAAGCCAATTATTTGCAGAATTTACCTGTTTATCCATTTTTATATTCATTAACAATTGCGAAGTAATAACATTTAAACAATAGAGCTTAACATAAGCGGAAGATAAAGCAATAAGCTATCTGAACATGAATCCAACACAACTATATGAGTCAAAACTACCCAGAACTGGTCTCAGAGTTTCACAGATGGTATAAGAATACTAGAATTAAGGGTTTGAAAGAAATAAATACAACACTGTCTCTGGAAATGCATGAAAGAGATAGGAATAGTAGATAAAAGGAGACGCCAAGGCCTGCGGACGCCTGCAGGACTACCTCGTGTCGCTTGATGAGCAAGAATCAGCAATCCCACTGTGGTCCAAAGTTTACAACACTGGGGTCTGCACAAAAGAATGCAGAGTGTAGTATCAGCACAACCGACCCCATGTGCTGGTAAGTGCTAGCCTAACCTCAGTGAAGTAGTGACGAGGCTAGGACCAGACTACCAAATAAACCAGTGCAATTTAACTATATACAACGAAAAAGAAGTATAAAAAGATACAGTCATCTACAATCAAGTGTGGGAGGGGAAAAATATGATGCGGGAAAACATCGAATAGTAATAGAAGAGCAAAAAATAAATATAAGGATCACTACAGTATTGAAAATAGGAATGGGAAATCATGCTGCAGGGTACAACAAGTATCAACAGGAAACCAACAATTTAGTGTAGAGACACCATAACACAGCTATCAATAAAAATTAGGAAATCAAAGACAAGTGCACGACATTACCCTTCATGCTTTTACTCTCTCTCACCAAAACAATACAGTGCATCACCCTTCGTTCTTTAACACTCTCTCACCAAAACAATACACGGCATCACCCTTCGTGCTTTACGCTCTCCCTCACCCAAATAACAATCACAAAGCAAATATGGTAAAGGAATATATAACCTCGAAATAAAATCAAGTAATAATAGAAAATCAGTAAATAAACGTAAAGGACAACATAACATAACTCGATTGGTAGCTATTGTTGTACGCAAACTCTGCTAAAGGCAAAAACTTATCCCACGAGCCTCCAAAATCTAAATGGTCCACTCAGACTGCCCGTACATCTAAGGATGAAACGTTGTGCTCAACTCAACTTGTGTGCCCAACTATCACTGAACTTCCCTCCAGAAGCGTGAGGTAAACTGCGTACCTCTGTCTGAAATGATAGACACGGGCACACCATGAAGGCGAACAATCTCCCGGATATAGATCTCAGCTAATCTCTCGAAAGAATAGGAGACTGGCACAGGAATGAAATGCGCTGATTTGTTCAGCCTATCAACAATAACCCACACTGCATCGAACTTCCTCCGAGTCTGTGGGAGTCCAACAACGAAATCCATAGTGATCCTCTCCCACTTCCACTCAGGAAGCTCAATCCTGTGAAACAATCCACTAGGGCCTCTGATGCTCGTACTTAACCTGCTGACAATTCAAACATCGAGCCACATACGCAACGATATCCTTCTTCATTCTCCTCCACCAATAATGCTGCCGCAAATTCTGATACATCTTAGCAATGCTCGGATGAATAGAGTACCGGGAACTATGGGCCTCCTCTAAAATCAACTCTTGAAGCCCATCCACATTAAGCACACAAACTCGACCCTGCAATCTCAAAACTCCATCATCACCTAAGGTAACCTGCTTGGCACCTACGTGCTGCACTGTGTCTCTAAGGATACACAAATGGGGATCGTCATACTGTCGATCTCGGATCTGCTCAATTAATGAAGAACAAGCGACTGTGCAAGCTAACACATGGTTGGGCTTAGAAACATCCAACCCCACGAACTGATTGGCCAAAGCCTAAACATCCAAACCAAGCGGTCTCTCACCGACCAGAATATAAGCAAGACTGCCCATACTGGCTGACCTCCCACTCAAAGCATCGGCCGTCACATTGGCCTTTCCCGGATGATATAAGATGGCGATATCATAATCTTTCAACAACTCCAACCACCTCCTATGCCTCAAATTCAACTCCTTTTGCTTGAACAAATATTTCATACTCTTGTGATCCGTGAAACCTCACATGCCATGCCATGCCATACAGATAATGCCTCCAAATCTTCAACGCGTGAACAATGGCTGCCAATTCCAAATCATGAACCGGATAGTTCTTCTCATGAATCTTCAACTACCGCGAAGCATAGGCAATGACCTTGCCATCCTACATCAACATAACACCAATACGAGATGCATCACAATAGACTGTATAAGGCTCTGAACCTGTGGGCAAAACCAACACCGGTGTCATAGTTAGTGTTGTCTTAAGCTTCTGAAAGCTCACCTCACACTCATCTGACCATCTGAACTGGGCACCTTTCTGGGTCAACCTGGTCATCAAGGCTGGGATAGATGAGAACCTCTCCACAAACCGACGATAGTAGCCTGCCAATCCCAAAAAACTCCAAATGTCTGTAGCTGATGCTGGTCTAGGCCAGTTCTTGACTGCCTCAATATTCTTCGGAGCAACCTGAATACCCTCTGCTGATATAACATGACCTAGAAATACAACTGAACTCAACCAGAACTCACACTTCGAGAACTTAACATATAACTGACTATCCCTCAAGGTCTGGAGAACCACTCTAAGATCTCGGTCGTGCTCCTCCCGGCTGTGGGAATAGATCAGAATATCATCAATGAAGACTATCACGAACAAATCCAAATAAGGCCTGAACACTCGGTTCATCAAATCCATAAAAGTTGCTGGGGCATTTGTCAACTTGAATGACATCACCAAGAAATCGTAATGCTCGTACCGAGTGCAGAAAGTTGTCTTAGGGACATCAGATGCCCTAATCCTCAACTGATAGTAGCCAGATCTCAAGTCAATCTTCGAAAATACATTGGCTCCCTGAAGCTGATCAAACAAATCATCAATCCTCGGTAATGGATACTTATTCTTGATTGTAACCTTGTTCAACTGCCGGCAATCAATACACATTCTCATCGATCTGTCCTTCTTCTTAACAAACAACACCGGCACACCGCAAGGAGAAACACTTGGCCTAATAAAACCCTTCTCAAGCAAGTCTTGCAACTACTCCTTCAACTCTTTCAACTCAGGCGGGGCCATACTATACGGCGGGATAGAAATGGGCTAAGTGCCCGAAGCCAAATCAATGCAAAAGTCAATATCCATGTCGGGTGGCATACCTGGCAGGTCTGAAGGAAATACCTCAGGGAACTCACGAACAACAGGCACAGAATCAATAGAGGAAACCTCGGCACTGGAATCACGAACATATGCCAAATAGGCCAAACAACCTTTCTCGAACATACGTCGAGCCTTCACATAAGAGATAACACTACGGGTAGAATGACCAGGAGTCCCTCTCTACTCCAAACGAGGTAAATCTGGCAAGGTTAAGGTTACAGTCTTGGCATGACAGTCCAAGATAGAGTGGTAAGGTGATAACTAGTCTATCCCAATATGACATCGAAATCAACCATGTCTAGAAGAAGCAAATCTACACGAGTCTCAAGACCCCCAATCACTACTATACATCAACAATAAACTCGATCTACCACAATAGAATGACCTACCAGTGTAGATACATAAACAGGAGCACTCAAAGAATTACTAGGCATGACCAGATACCGCGCAAAATAAGATGACACATACGAGTAGGTAGACCATGGATCAAATAACACTGAAGCATCTCTATCACAAACTAGAACCATACCTGTAATAACTGCATTTGAAGCCTCAGCCTCGGGCCTGGCTGGAAGGGCCCCACCATCCTGAATTACATCTTTGGGACGGCCTGCTACTGACTGGCCTCCACCTCTAGCGGCCTGAATGGGCTGGACGAGTCCCTCAATAAACCTCCCCACTCTCTCTCATAGTGGGAAGTACGATAAGAGTATGAAAAGCCAAGTCGATGAATCTGATCTCATACTGAGTGACAGTCATAGAACCCTGTTGGAGACACTCAAACTACCTCCAATAGGCCTCTCTCTGAGTGATGGGGAGAAACCTCTCCAGAAATAGCTGGGTAAATTGCTCCCAAGTCAAAGCTGGCGATCTGGCTGGTCTAGCCAAACAATAATCCCTTCACCAAGTCTTGGCAGATCTAGACAAGAGAAAGTAGCAAAATCGACCCCATTTGTCTCAACTATCCCCATGTTCCTGAGAACCTCGTGACAGCTGCCTAGATAGTCCTGGGGATCCTCAGTAGATGCACCGCTGAAAGTAGTAGTGAAGAGCATGGTCAAACTTATCCAACCTCCATAAAGCCTCCAAAGACCTAGCTAATCTATCACCGGCCTGTGCTGCTGCTTGGCTGAAGAAGCGGTACATAACCTTGCCATTCACAAAAGGACAAGATTAGATGTTTATATTTAGCATTGAGAGAACAAAATTGCATGACAGGAAAGAATGAATGTGAAGTTTTTCCTAACTCTGTAGCCTCTGGGGGATAAATACAAATGTCTCAATACCGATACCTCAGACTCTACTAAGCTTGTCTGTGAACTGTGAGGCTCATGTAACATAGAGCTTTGATACCAACTTGTCACGACCCGGATTTTCCACTCTCGGGAGTCGTGATGGAGCCCACTAATACGAGCTAGGCAACCCAATTATTTGCAAAATTTACCTATTTACCCACTTTTATATTCATTAACAATTGCGAAGTAATAACATTTAAATAGAAGAATTTAACATAAGCGGAAAATAAAGCAATAAGCTATCTGAACATGAATCCAACACAACTGTTTGAGTCTCGACTACCCAGAGCTAGTGTCACAGTTTAACAAACGGTCTAAGAATACTACAATTAAGGGTCTAAAAGAAATAAATACAACACTGTCTCTGGAAATGCATGAAAGAGACATGAATAGTAGTTGGAAGGAGACTCCAAGGCTTGTGGATGCCTGCAGGACTACCTCGGGTCTCCTGATGAGCAAGAATCAGCAATCCCACTACGGTCTAAAGTTTACAACACTAGGGTCTGCACAAAAGAGTGCAGAGTGTAGTATCAGCACAACCGACCTCATGTGCTGGTAAGTGCCTAGCCTAACCTCAGCGAAGTAGTGACGAGGCTAGGACCAGACTACCAAATAAACCTATGCAATTTAACTATATACAGTGGAAAAGAAGTACAGAAAGATACAGTCATATACAGTCAAGTATGGGAGGGGGAAAACCTGTTGCGTGGAAACATCGAATAGTAACAGAAGAGCAACAAATAAATATGAGGATCACCACAGTTTAATTGAAAATAGGAAGGGAAAATCATGTTGCGGTGTACAACAAGTATCAACAGGAAACCAGCAATTTAGTGTAAAGAAACCATAACACAGCTATCAATAAAAATTAGAAAATTAAAGACAAGTGCACGGCATCACCCTTCGTGCTTTTACTCTCTCTCACCAAAACCATACACAACATCACCATTCGTGCTTTAACACTCTCTCACCAAAACAATACACGGCATCACCCTTCATGCTTTCCGCTCATCCTCACCCAAACAACAATCACAAGGCAAATAGGGTAAGGGAATCAATAACCTCGAAATAAAATCAAGTAACAACAGAAAATCAGTAAATAAATGTAAAGGACAACATAACTCAATTATCAGCAAGAATCAGGGAAATCAAGGACAAGTGCACGACATCACCCTTCGTGTTTTTACTCTCGTCCTCACCATAAGAATCAAAATAATAGGCATGAAATGGTACGTCGTGCAGCACGGCATCACCATTCATGCTTTACACTCTTTACTCACCATGAAATCAATATAATAGGCACGGAATGGTACATCGTGCGGCACGATATCACCCTTCGTGCTTACACTCTTTCCTCAAAAAAATAATGCACGACATCTCCCTTCGTGCTTTAACACTCTTTCTCGCCCAAACAACAATCACAAACAATAGGGCAAGGGATTTAATGAGATTTTAATAAGAATCCCAATAAGGGAACAACAATTCAACAATTAAGTCCCAGCAAGGGAACAACATCACTAATATCAACATCCCGGCAAGGGAGATAACAAATAAAGCAACAATATCCCGGAAAGAGAGGCAACGCAATGATCTCTTCTCTTTCTCACTTTTACTTCACAATTCACTTCACAACTCGAGTTTATGCTCTAAAGGTTCAATGATCACTTATACTTTCACTTCTCATTATACAACTCGAGCTAATGCTCCTCAAAGTTCAAGTGTCACAATTACTTCCACTAGCTTTGTATAATAAATAGAAATCTTCAGGCATGAATAATACAACGAAGTCATGCATACATCCCTCATCGAACACAAACTTGGCATCCTTTTCTAGTAGCTTGCACAAAGGGATTACTACCTTCGTAAAATCTTTTATAAATCTCCTGTAGAACCCTGCTTGCCTAAGAAAACTCCTAACCCCCTTGACAGAAGTGGGGGGAGGAACCTTGAAATCACCTCTATTTTGGCCTTATCAACTTCTATGCCATGCTTTGAAATTTTATGACCCAACACTATGCCCTCCTCAACCATGAAGTGGCATTTTTCCTAATTGAGTACAAGATTGGTGTCTTCACAACGGGCCAACACTCTATCCAGATTTTTCAAACATTCATCAAATGAATCACCCACCACACTAAAGTCTTCCATGAACATCTCCAAAATATCTTCCATCATATTGGTGAAAATGGCCATCATACATCGTTGGAATGTCGCCGGGGCATTACACAATCCGAAAGGCATCGGAGAAAAAACAAATGTGCCATATGGATAAGTAAATATGGTCTTCTCCTAATCCTCCGGGGCAATCAAGATTTGGTCAAGGAAAGGCAATGGGAAATGATCCTTGCGGGTCACCTTGTTCAGCTTGTGGTAGTCCATGTATACCCTCCATCCGGTAATTGTACGGGTAGGAATTAGTTCATTGTTATCATTGGTCACCGTGATTATACCACCCTTCTTCATCACATACTGCACTGATGAAGTCTACGAGCTATTAGAAATATGGTACACAACCGTTACATCTAACAACTTGATCACCTCCTTTTTCACAACTTCTTCCATTGCTTCGTTCAACCTCCTTTGATGTTCCAAGGAGGGTTTTTCATCATCTTCCAGAATAATCTTGTGCATTAAAAAAGCAGGGCTTATTCCATGAATATCAGCTAAAGTTCATCCAATTTCCTTCTTCCACTTATTGAGTATTTCCAATATGGAATCTACCTGCATGTTAGTAAGACAAGAGGAAAGAATAACTGGTAAAGTTGAACTAGGGCCTAAGAATTCATACCTGATGTGCGGAGGCAATGGCTTCAACTCTAACACTGGAGGTTCCTCAATTGAAGGATTTGTTGGAGGAGTCTTTCTATTTTCAAGATCCAAGGAGAGTTTCCTAGGCTCATAAGAATAAGAGCCCATTCAATGTAAAACATTCACACACGCCACTCGGCCCTTATCATTGACATTAAGGTTTAACAATACGACCTCCAAAGGGTCTTGCACATTGATCATTGCACTAGTATCATCAATTATCACAGCCGTGACAAGATCCACAAATGAGCACACTTTGGTATAGTTGGGTTGCTTCATTGGCTTACACACATGAAAGACTACCTTTTCATCACCCACCCGAAAAGTGAGTTCCCCTGCTTCCACATCAACTAGAGCCTTCCCCGTAGGAAAGAATGGTCTCCCCAATATGATCGAGACTTTATAGTCTACCTCACAATACAAGATCACAAAATTAGCAGGCAAGATAAATTTGTCCACCCGGACAAGCATATCATCAACAATACCTAATGGTCGCTTCATCGATCTGTCTGCCATTTGCAATCTCATGGAAGTTGGCCTCGGTGGCCCAATACCCAAAGTCTTGAAAACTGAGTAGCACATCAAGTTGATGCTTGCCTCCAAATCACATAAATCTTTAGCAAAATTTGCACTTCTAATAGTGCAAGGGATAGTTAAATCACCGGGATCCTCCAACTTTGGAGCCATTGAGTGTACTGTAGCGCTAAGTTGGTGGGTCAACATGATAGTTTCACAGTCCATGGATCTTTTCTTCGTCACCAAATCTTTCATAAATTTGGCGTAGCCAGGCATTTTCTCCAAAGCCTCTACCAAAGTCACATTGATGGATAAGCTCTTCATCATGTCAATGAACTTTTGGAACTGATTCTCATTTTCTCTGCTTGGCTAGCCTTTGAGGATAAGGTAGGGGTGGTCGAGGCAATGATGGTTTGGATTTTGGTACAAACGGCTCCAACATATCTATTACGTGTTCCCTAGATAGGTTCATGTCATTTTGAATTTCCACCTCGGCATCTTGAATATCAATCCTCACTTCTTTATTCACATTTTCATCAACCACATTCTCAACCACCAAAGGAACTTCATCTTCTTGCAACTCAACTTCATCACTCAAAACTTGCTTTTGTTTAAAGGCATTCACATCATCGCCTCGTCCACTCCTAGTAATTACTGCCATAACATGATTGTTTCCACCCTTCAGGTTCACTATTGTATCACTTGGTAGAGCACTCTTAGGGCGTGTATTCAAGGACTGAGAGATTTGGCCTAGCCACACCTCCAAATTTCTGATAGAAGTATTGTGAGAAGACAACTGAGCATCTGAATCCACATTCTTCTTCATCATTTATTCAAACATCATTTCAATTCTACCCACATCATTGATAGAAGAACAAGGACCTTGGGATGAAAAAGGTGGTGGATTGCTCGGTTGTTGGTACATTGGGGGCCTTTGAAAGCCTTGCCCCTGATTTCCCTAGTTGTTGTTCCATCCACTGTGGTTGTTGTTGTTGCCCCAGTTTCCTTGATTGCTCCGATTGTTATTTTGATTGCTCCAATTTGGATTTTGATTATTGTTTCCCCAATTGTTGTTCCCTTGTTGGTAATTGTTCCAATTATTATTGCCTTGTTGTTGATTACCCCAATTGCCTTGGGATCTCCTTTGTCGCCATTGGTTGGAAGAATTTCCTCTTTGGCCTTGATAATTATTCACATACTGTACCTCTTCATTTTGACCATCATATCCATCATCTTGAAATCCACTACCATCTTTGTCAAATTGATTCGAATTCCCTTGGTTCTGTTGACCTCTTTGTCTTCTTTGGTTTACTAGCATGTTAACACCCTCCATGGCATTTACTTGGAGATGATTTTAGACTTGTTGCAACTGTGCCTTTGCTAGTTGGTTCATGGTTGCTGTCAACTCAGCTATCGCCTGCCCATGATCATGTAATTCTTTGTGCAAATAAGTGACTGTAGGGTCACCTTGGACACATTGGCTCTACTTTGCCAGCGTAGGATGTGTCCGCCATCTCGTCAAGAATGGCACAAGCTTCATCATAAGTCAATTTCATGAAATTACACCTATCAAGTTGATTCATTATGCATTGATTTGTTGTGTTGATGCCCTGGTAGAAAGTTTGTTGCATTATATTCTTCGTCATATCATTGTTGCGAAATTCCTTCACCATAGTTCTGTATCTCTCCCAAATCTCATGCAATGGTTCAGTGGGATCCTGCTTGAAAGCTAAGATCTCATCCCGCAAAGTTGCCATATGTCCCAGTGAGAAGAACTTTGCAATGAACTTGTCCTCCAACACATCCCATGTAGTGATAGAATGGTTGGGAAGTCACTCAAGCCAATCTAAAGTCTTCCCTCTAAGTGACATAGGAAGAGTCTCAACCAGAGTGCATCCTCAGACACATTGGTTTTCTTGCTCCCCCAACAGGTATCCACGAACCACTTGAGATGTTTGTAATATTTTGAGTGGCAGCCCCGTGAAGTAACCACCCTGCTCCAGCAATGTCAGCATCAAATTAGTACTTTGAAAATTGCCCGCCCGAATCCGAGGTGGGACAATTGCACTTGCATAGCCTTGGTTTGGGAGCACTCGAGGAACAACTCTTGAAGGTAGCGGAGGAGGGTCTGGAACATTTTCATTAACATTGGCCTGCCAGCCTCTTCGTTGTCCTGGAGGTAAAAGAGGCACCTCTTCCTCTCCATTATCATCAACCTCGCCCCCCACAATCATGTTTCCAAGAGGGCCATTAGCATTTATGCCATTTTGTACCCGGAGTTGTGACACACACAAATTAGTAACAAAGAAGGAAAGAAGAACAAAACACAAAACTATTTAGATATGTAGCCAAAACTGTTAGCTTCCGGCAACGGCACCAAAAAGTGATTGAGGCCAACCCTGCACTACTATTGAGTAGTGAGAGAGGTCGAAGCAGCTTTTACCCGATTAAGGTCGGGATCATTTCCATAGGGAGCTAGATATTGGAATCGGGTGTCTATCTAAAGCAGAGGTGTTTATTTGGTCATAATTGCATTTCTACACATTTTTGGTTTTGATTATGATTATAAGTTTATAAAACTACAATGCTCAATTAAACAAAAATAAGTTAAGGTTAAACTATTGCGAGTTGTTCAAATGATTAAAAGGCACTATGGTAGTGAATATGTGGCCAGTTGACAGAATCTTGAGTCTAAAGCTAGATTGTCACATTTGGGGAGTATGATATAACCGTTACTTGATTCTACTCACTCTATACCTCTCGGTAGTTCAAGTGATTTTGCCCGAATTGACTTTCTCAATACCAATAGCGTATGCAAATTTGCACAAGCAATCAGGGTTCATGTCGGGTATTACTATCTCTAGGTTAAACCCTTTAATTGGGGCTATCAATCTCTTGAGTACGCCCCAATTCCTTGTTGGATCAATTTCAGAGACTTAGGCTCTCTTTCTCAAGAAGAGCCAAAATCAACTAAACACAAACTAGTGTTTACAACCACTAATTCAACAATTAAACATGAAATTACTCCAAATATCAAACACCCATAGTTAATCAAGCCCTAAAACACAAGACCCATCAATTACTCACACTAGGGTTGAGCCACAACCCTAGCTTATGGGTCTAGCTACTCATAATTAGAGAAGAAAATAAAGAAATAGATGAAGAAAAACTCATATTAATTAGTTGCTAAGATAAACTAGAAGATTCAATTTTGAAATAAAGATATAATTTCTCAAAATATCTAAAACTATCGAAGTCACGAGCACAACTCAGTACAAAATATATCTAATAACCTAAAAATGGGAAAAGAAGATAGTTATACTAAGCTGAAAAAATTGGACAAAAATACCCCTGCGGGGTTAGTGCAGACCGCACAAAATCACGTGCGACCGTACTATGGCTTTGAACTTGAGAATCAAACTCTCTGAACTCGGGCAATGCGGACCACATAGAACTGATTGCGGCCACGGTGGCTTCTAGTGTGGTCCACATGAAATGGAGCGCGGACCGCAGTGGCTTTAATCTCCAAAACTACCAACTCTCTGATCCTTGGTAATGCAGACCGCACTAAATCGAGCGCGGACGCAATAACTCCAATGTGGGCCGCATTAAATCCCATGCGTCCGCGTTGCCTGTTGGCCTGGAAATCAAACTCTCTGAACCTCACTTGTGCGGACCGCACAGAATGGTGTGCGGCCGCATTGGCCCTGTTTTGCTTGAGATTTCTCTTGTCTTGATACTTGTGAAAGATTCACTCCTTTTTGAGCTAATGTTTGGCATCTTGTCACTTGGTTGATTAAACCTGCAATCAAGCACAACTTGTGAGCCTTTTGGGACTATTCTGTACAACTTTCTAATTAAACTTAAGCAAGAAGGAGTATAAAATGTATCAATATCCCTAGTATAGTGCGTCGCGTTAGTGCATTTCCTCAGAGTGTTGCTTCTTCCTTGATTTGTATCGTCCAGAAGTGATCCTCGACCCCGAACACAATCCTGACTTAATCTCTTGGGCTTTTACTCAGACTTCAAAGCTCGAATTATTTGATTTAGCTCCGCAACATCTACATAACTCGGAATCATTCCTACAAGGCATAAAATACGCAATAAGTGCAAAATACTACCAATTAAAGCTCAACACAAGTAAAATTCAGTGAATTGGACTGCAGTAAGCGACTAAAATGTGAGATTATAGCCAACCATCAATCATAATTCTCCCTTATTTCATCATATCAATCCACCCTTATTTCATCTGTTGCGGTGCGCAATCCGATCCCATTGTATCAACATATCTCCTCTCTTATTCCACCTGTTGCGGCATGAAACCCAATCCATAAATAAATCAATAAGTACAATCAATTTAACAACTTGAATCCCAAGAATCTATATGATTAATCAATATGAAAGCTACAAATCAAGATAGAATCTTGTACCAAATCATGAAATGCTGCGATTAATACTAAGCAACGAGACAAGTCAAATATATGATAGTTAAAGGGTACATGTAAGAGAATTAAGGAAAATATAAATTAAACATACAAGCATGGAAGAAATTAACATTATAATGCGACAATAATAAATTACAAGTAGAATGTTAAGGCATAGGAAGTAATTAAGGCAAGTAACAATCAAGACATGAAATGATATAATTAATGAAATATGGGTAGACATGTAAACAACTAATTGATGGTGTATATACACACGTCACCTTTCATATACGCCGCTATACATGAAACTCACATACACATAGCTCAAAGGTCCCTATTCACTCAAATCAAGCTTAGACCCAACACTTACCTCACTCCGCAACCAATTCAAAGTTCAACAACAGCCTTGACTTTCGAACAAGCCTCCAAACCAATCGAATCTGACAAATTATTGACCAAATGATTCAAAATAAACTTTAGAAACTACTCACGAATGAAAGACGTTCAATTTAAATCATTATTGAAAAAGTAAACAAAAGTCAACCTCGGGCCTGCTTGATCAAAACCCGAGATTCACACCAAAACCCGAATACCCATTCATATCCGAGCTTGGTTATGTAATTAGTTTTGAAATCCGACCTCAGTTTGAGGTCTAAATCCACAAATTTACAAAAATTCCAAATTCCTTAATTTATGGAGAAAGTCTCTTGGGAAAATCGTCTCTAGGGTATTAAGGTTGAGAGTTTGAAAGAAATGAGCTAAATCGCATTTTTCTTAGCTTTTGTCCAGGCGCAGATGTCGCAATTGTGACATAGGGTTTGGAATTTTGAACCCTACAAATGGGAGAATTACTTTGCAAATGCGAAGTATAACACATCTCTGATCGCAACACATTTACGATGATTTGTTTGCAAATGCGAACTCTGGAGTTACGCAAATGCGACCACTTGATCGCAATTGTAATCTTTCCTGACCCACCCCCTCTTCGCAAATCCGAAGAAATTGTTCACAAATGCGAAGCTGATAGAAAATTGAATGTTTACAAATGAAAACACTGTCCTCGCAATTGCGAGGTCAGAGACTTGCACCAAAAACAGATTTCATAAGCTATCTTCCTGAGTCCAAAACCACTCTGAAGCCTATTCGAAACACCCCAAGCCCTCGGGGCTCCAAACCAACATGCACACAAGTCTAAGATATCATACGAACTCGTTCGTGAGATCAAATCATCAAATAACACCTAGAAATACAACAAACGAGTGAAATTTTCAATGAAACTTAAGAACTTTCAATTTTTCAACCAGACGTCCGAATCACGCCAAATCAACTCTGTTTTGCACCAAATATTGCAGCCAATTCATAAATATGGTAATGAAGTTATACCAAGTTCTAGAACAAAAATTCAAACCCGGCAGTTACAAAGTCAAACTACAGTCAAACTTGGAATTACTTTAAACCTTTAAATTTCTAGTTTTCAACAAATGGCGATAATTCAGGCTACAGACTTCCGAATTCAATTCCGGGTATATACACAAGTCCTAAATTATGATACAGATCCACCAGGACCGTAAAAATGCTAATCCAGGTCCGTTTGCTCAAAACATTGACCGACGTTAACTCAAATGAGTTTTAAAGAACAATTTCACATTTTAATCAATATTTCACACAAAAACCTTCGAAAAATATATATGGACTACGCACCCAAATCGTGGAAGGCTTAATGGAGCTATTCGTCTTTTGAAACACTTAAATGAAGGTTATAACCAAAAATATCCTATCGGGTCATCAAATTCTGCACCTCTAAAACAAATGTTCGTCCTCAAACGAACATAGAAAAGTACTTAGATTGGTGAAAAGGTGTGGATATCTACTCCACATCGCCGAATCGTACTCCCACGTATATGCCTTGATCGGGTAACCTCTTCACTGCACTGGAACTGAAGGATAACTCTTCGACCTCAACTGTTGGGCCTGCTTAGCTAGAATAGCCATCAGCTCTTCCTCCTAAGTCAAATCCTTGTCTAATTGGATTGAGATGAAATCTAACAAATGGGACAGATCACCGTGATACTTTCGGATCATGGACACATGGAACTCCGAATGATCTGATGGAAAACTAGGTGGTAATGTGAGCTTGTAAGCCACCTCGTCCACTATCTCAAGAATCTCAAAGGGTTGGATATACCTAGGGCTCAATTTGCCCCTCTTTTTGAAACTCATCCCACCCTTCATTGGAAAAACCCGAAGCAATACTCTCTCTCCAACCATGAATGTAACATCACGAGCTCTATGTTAGCGGAACTCTTCTGCCTGGACTGAGCAGTGCAAAGTCGATCTTGAATAATTTTGACCTTATCCAAGGCATCCTGTACTAAGTCTGTACCTAACAACTTAGACTCCCCCGACTCGAACCATCCAACTGGTGAACGACACTGCCTCCCACATAATGCCTCATAGGGAGCCATGTAAATGCTTGAGTAGTAGTTGTTGTTATAGGAAAACTCTGCAAGTGGAGAGAACTGATTCCGAGAGCGAAGCATATCCTCCAATATATGAATAGTGCGCTCGGATTTTCTGTCCGTCTGGGATGAAATGTTGTGCTCAACTCAACCTGCATTCCCAACTCACGTTGTACATCCCTCCAAACGTGAGAGGGAAACTGTGTGCCTCGATTAGAAATGATAGACACGGGCACACCATAAAGATTGATGATCTCACAGATATAGATCTTAGCCAACCGCTCTGAAGAATAGGCAACTGCCACTGGAATGAAATGTGCCGACTTGGTCAACCTATCCATAATGACCCATAACACGTCGAACTTCCTCTGAGTCTGTGGGAGTCCAACAACAAAATCCATAATGATACGCTCCCACTTCCACTCAAGAATCTCTAGCCTCTAAAGTAAACCACCAGGCCTCTGATGCTCGTACTTTACTTGCTGAGAATTTAGACAATGAGCTACATATGCAACTATATCCTTCTTCATCCTTCTCTACTAATAATGTTAGATCAAGTCCTAATACATCTTGGCAGCACCTAGATGAATAGAATAACGGTAACTTTGGGCCTCCTCAAGAATCAACTCATGAAGAACATCTATATTGGGCACACAAATGCAACCATGCATCCTAAAACTCCATCATCTCTAATAGTAACCTGTTTGGCACCACCATACCGCATCGTGTCCTTAAGGACAAGAAAATAAGAATCATCATACTAACGTTCTTTGATGAGCTCAGACAAAGAACATCGAGCGACTGTTCAAGCTCAAACACGAATGGGCTCTGAAACATCTAATCTCACAAACAGATTGGCCAAAGCCTAAACATCTACAACAAGCAGTCTCTTACCAACTAGAATATATGCAAGTCTACCCATACTCACAACCTTTCTACTCAAGGCATCGACTACCAAATTAGCCTTCCTGGGATGATACGAAATGGTGATATCATAGTCTTTTAACAACTCCAACCACCTCTTCTGCCTCAAATATAGATCCTTTTTTTGAACAAATACTGCAGATGCCAGTGATATGTGAATACCTCACACGAGACACCGTAAAGATAGTGCCTCCAAATCTTCAGTGCATTTCCAATGGCTGCCAAGTCTAAGTCATGAATTTGAGCGTGTAATCTTGTTTCTTTAGAAACTAAAATACAAGCCTTACCTATTTATTTGAATTGGCCATCTATTTAAACCTTTTACCTCTCGTGAGCACTTGAATATTTTATAAACTTTGTAAAAGTTAAAGTGTGAGGTGTTTGGTTGGCTTTTGAGTGAAACCAATGAAATAACAAGAAATGTGCACTATTTTTAAAAAGCAAGAGCCACTTGAATTGGAAAAGAAAGAGAAAAAAATAGTTGCATTGTTGTGAAAAATATTCCTTGATAGTGGTAACTCTTGATCTAATTGTGCTTAAAGAAGTAGGGATTTAATGTATATTGATGTGAAGGTGGAGTTATGATTTGACATAACTATGGGGTTTGAATTGTTAATGTATACGTATTAAAGTGCTCAGGGAGGTATAGCCACTCTTATATTTAAATGTATCCTACCTGTCTCGCAGCTTACATTATAACCAATTAAAGTCCTATGTGATCCTTGACTGAATGGGATCAATTACTAGAGTAGTACACGGGCAAGCCTATGGTGCATATTTTGTGGCATACGAATGTTGTTTTTGAGGGTGATTGAATTCTTTCTATCTTGAGTTCCTAATTGTTCTGATATTTTATTGTGTGTGGAGCTACTCTCTATTGTTTTGTGATGGCACTTGATTCATGAAGGAAAGGTAAGTTGTTGACCTCTGTGTTAGAGTAAGTGAGCAAGTTGTGACTAATGTATGGTACTTGTGAGTCAAATCTTGAGGCGAAGATGTTACACTATTCTGCTTAGTCTATTATGAATATTCTTGGTGTGATGAGTTAGGAGAGTCATTTAAAAGGTCGTGTCTATATAAAGTGTGGTTTGATTGCTCGGATGAGTAATGGTTCAATTTTTTAGTGTTGATAGTAAAATCCCAAGGGTCGATGGCCAAGTCTAGACGTCAAAACGCAAGATTTGAGCCGTACTCTGAGAAATTTGCATCAGTGCGACACAGGGTGCGAGGCAACAGTGTATTTTTTTGCCTGTTGAATTGTTGAGCTTCTTGAAGATCTCCACTATCACGTGGCATGGCGTGTTACCGCATGCAGCGGGCCTGTGTAATTTTTCCAAAGCCAATGCCCTATTTCGTCTAGGAGAAGGTGGTTTCATCTACGTATGATCCTACTTGGTATAACTACACAGAAAACATTATTATTTGGACTTTTGACACATCTTAGACCTAAAGAGGCTAAGGAGGAGTTGAAGAAGCAAAAACACAAGGAATTCATCAATAAATCCTCACTCAAGACACGAGTTTGGATCGTTTTTTTCCTATATTTTAAACATATATGTGATGAATTGCTCCATATATATAGAGTAGTTCCCTTAAGGGTTTGTGTCACGACCCTAAAATCAGCCCGGTCGTGATGGTGCCTATCAAAAAAGTAGCCCAGTCAACACAATCCTAAATCAAATCAATATTTCAAAATAGAATGATTTAAGCAATTAATTTAAATAAAAATCTCATAACATGAGTCTAAATAACAAGTGCAGAAAGAAAACACAAGCCCGACATCGGGGTGTCACAAGTCCCGAGCATCTACTAGGTACTGTCTGAATACAATGAAGGCTATCAAAATCTTGGAACAATACTAATATAAACTAAGGAAGATAATAGGAAGAAGGGCAAGGCTACGAACGCCATGCAGCTGCTTTGCCGACTCCAAATGACCCGCTAGATGAAAATCAGTGCTCGCTATCACGATCCGCAACTCCTGGATCTGCACACAAGGTGCAAGGAGTAATGTGCGTATGCTAACTCAGTAAGTAATAAGAGTAAATAAAGACTGGGCAGTAAGAAAAAAACATAATCTATGTCATAACACCACAGTAAGCATAATGAATTTCCAAAATAGTATATAAATCAAATCATTTCATTAAAAATCCTCTTTTAGGTAGAAATCATTTGAGGAGTTGAAAAATCCCTTTAAAACATCTTCCAACAGTTTTTGAAAAAGTTAAGAAATAGTGAGTAAAAATACATAGTCGGCCCCTCTGGCAAAACTCACTCGTATACAGCCCCTCAGGCAACATGAATCATAAATAGCACCTCGGGCAACATAAGTCATAAACAACCCCTCGGGTAATCATCACTGTCACTCATATACAGCCCCTCGGGCATACCTTACAGTCATTCATAAACAGCCCCTCGGGCTTAACATGAATAGAGAACAACCCCTCGAGCAATATAATATCACTCACTCTAGGTACTCGCGCTCACTGGGGGTGTATAGACTCTGGATGGGCTCCTACATCCCAAGCGCTATAACAAGCCATCTCATGGCATAATCAATCAGGCCCTCGGCCTCACATAACAAGCCACGTCATGGCATAAATCAATCAGTCCCTCGACCACACAAAATGATGAAACAGTAACAACATGCTGCGGCGTGAAGCCCGATCCCATAAATATCCTCACAACATAGGCCCTCAGCCTCACCCAGTCAGAAACCTCTCACGCCACTCGAGCTATCAGTAAAACAGGGTGCTCAGCCCAAAATATCATTTTATGCATCAACAGGAGTAATAGATACTGAGTTATGAAATCAATAAAAATATAACATGACTGAGTACAGATCTTAAGTCAAAACAGTGAGGAAATAATACGGAAAATCTCTTAAGGGTCCAAATAACTTGGCACGACGCCCAAATACGATATTCTGCCCAAAACATAGCAATAATTTCCAAAATACAAGAGTATCAAATAGTTTTCAGTCAAATACGCAATTTAATAGTCGCTACGGGACGGACCAAGTCACAATCCCCAATGGTGCACGCCCCCACGCTCGTCATATAGCATGTGTGTCACCTCAATATAGTTAAATGAAGAAAAATCCGTGGTTTCATATTCTCAGGATAAGATTTATAATTATTACTTACCTCAAACCGGACAAAATTCTACAACGTGATGCCCTTGCCGCTCGACTCGTCCTCAAATGACCTCGAATCTATCCAACATCATAATCATATCATCAATACATGATAAAGGAACAAGGCCCATGCGAAGATTATCAAATTAAATCAAAATTCCAGAAATTGCTCAAACCCGGCCCCCGATACCACATCTCAGAATCCGATAAAAATCACAACACTAGAATCCTTATCCTCTCACGAGTCTATACATACCAAAATCATCAAAATGGGACCTCAAATGGTCCCTCAAATCCCCAATTTTAAACTCTCCAATTTCAAGCCCTAATCCCCAATTTTCACCCTTAAATCCCACAAATTTCTTGCTTAACCAATTGAAAATCACCATAAAATTGAGTTTTAGGTTAAAAAACACTACCTCAATGAGTTTCCCCTTGAATCCATCTTAGAAACCCTCCAAAATCTCGAAAAACCGAGTTGAAATTGTGAACAACACCCAATTCCCCGAACCTACCAGGGATTCCACACCTGCGGAAAATTCCCCGCACATGCGGACTCACCATGCGGTCGCAGGTGCGCACCTGCGAAAAATCACTTGAAGGACCAGGACCGCATCTGCGCCCACGCACCGCACTTGCGGTATCGAAGATGTGTCCAACACACCGCACCTTTAGTTCTTCTCCTGACGGCCAAATTTCGCATCTGCGGCTTATCCCACCGCACCTAGAATCCCCATTCCGCAGGTGCGGTTATCACATAACACAACAACTTCAGCTGCAATTTCCAAGTTTCCAATCCTCCGCTAATCACCCGAAATCATTCTGAGGCCCTCGGGACGTCAACCAAAAATACCAAGAAGTCACATATCATCATACAAACTTAGTCAAACCTTCGTAACACTCAAAACAACATCAAAACACCAAAACACCCTCGGATTCAAACCTAAGAACTTCTAAGCTTCCAAATTCTTCAAACGATGCCGAAATCTATCTAACTTCATACGAATGACCTGAAATTTTGCATATATATCACAAATGACATGAAGGACCTATTTCAATTTTCAAAATTCCATTCCGACCCTGATGTTAAAATTTCCACTACCGATCGGGAAACGCCAAATTTCAAATTTCTCCAATTCAAGCCTAATTCTACCACGGACTTCCAAATCACATTGTGGACACTCTCCCAAGTCCAAAATCACCTAACGGAGCTAACCAAATCATAAAAATCCAAATCCGAGATCGAATACTAAGTCAAAACTTAGTCAAACCTTTCAAATTTAAAGCTTCAAGCAGAGAATCATTCTTCCATATCCGTTCATTAACCCGAGAACCAAAACCGACGATTTTCATAAGTCTTAATACATCATACGGGACTAGTCAAGACCGAGAACTGACGAGCAAAGTGAAAATTCTCAAAACGGCTGGCTGGATCCTTACATTATTCGTTCATGCTCGAACGTGCCCAGAGTTATTCCAAAAGCCAACAAATCACTGTGTAACCTTACCATGCAAATACCCGAGGGTGATCCCACGTCACCCTATCCCATATAGGCCCGATAACACAACATAACTGAAATTTCACAATCCAACCTAGCCCATTAGCCTTAGAACCAAATTTCCACTTCCAAAATTATCTATAAGATCAGAACCTCACGTCTATACTCTGAATAAGTCCGAACAAGCTGTGACAAGCCATATCTGTAACCCTATATGTAATTACATAATATACCACATAACTCAAACACCCATAGCGATAACTTCTAATCATATCAGCTTCTCAAAACAACAGAATATTGATAGTAAAGCTCTTATCAAATATAGCCTCATTCCTACACTTTCATATAATGCCAATGATGAATGAAACACACATAAATCATAACCATTCCTCAGATCAACCAGTCATGAATTTTTCTATCCTTCTGCAAGGATTGTAGTAAATTTCTAAGCCGAATCCCGATATTATCCCTCCAACATGCTGAAATTGAATCCAATAGTATTTATTCTAGATCCCAATGCCCTCATCTCATCCAACATGACTGCTCTAGTGACATGATACATCAATACAATCTAAAGCCACAACCCGTGCAATCCTCGCACCAGTAAGCAACAATTCAAATGTACTTAAATCATGGAAAGAATGACTCAAATGAGAGAGTTATATCGCAAAAATCACCAATACCACCAAAACACAATGCTAAGAACCCATCACACATCGTAGAACCAGAAAACACGAATCTAACTCGAAGGATTACACCTCCACATAACTCCGTTACAATATGTGACCCATCCAAATGCTGCTCTGCATTATATACCTCGAGCCACCCTGCTCAAAATCCACAACCATTCGGAATTCAATATCAAGGACCCAGAGTGCATTACCATAACCACAGATAAGCAAATGACATAACACCACACAACTTCGAAAGAACATAACCAATACACCATCCACCGAGCAGTACCCAATACTCTTCTCGCTCGAATTCTGCTATGAGACCCCAATAGAACCGCACCATATGTGCATATAACCAACAAATCATAACTCCTCAAAACATATAAAGGTAACTCATAGGTCACCACAGAGAATGAATAAGCTCAAAAATAATCGAACAACACATCCCTCAACAATAGAAATTCGGAGTCAACAAAGCCGACTCAATGCAGAACACCCATCCATATGGGCCTAACAATGAACCCCTTACCAAGGAGTTACTTAAGCTGCTCCTTCAACTCTTTTAACTCAGCCATATGATACAGTGGAACAAAAATGGCTGCGTGCCCGATCACCAAATCAATACTGCAATCAATAACCCTGTCCGGCGGCATACCCGATAATTCTGTAGGAAACAAATCCAGGAAGTATCTCACTACTGGAATAGAATAAATACTAGGAGTCTTTGCACTGACATCCCTCACAAGAGTCTAATAAGAAAGACAACCCTTCCCAACTATCCGTTGGGTCTTCAAAAATAAAATCACTCTACTGGGAACATAATCCGTCAAACCTCGAAACTCAATCTGTGGCATCCCTGGCATAGACAATGTGACCGTCTTACAATAATAGTCCAAATTACCATAACACGAAGATAACCAGTCCATACCCAATATCACATCAAAATCCACCATACAAAGCAACAAAACATCCACTTGGGTATCCAAATCCACAATAGTCACCACACAAAACCGATATACGCGGTCCACAACCATGACACAATATGATTATGAGAACTCCTAGCCTCCACATCCATAAAGAACACAAATCACCATATTCGATCCCAACTCCACCACCTAAGTATCTATCACACCTCTAATACTCGATCATCCCACGAGGAATACTTCTATAATTCTTTTGTGCCACCAAGCGACTTGAATATCAACAGTCGATCAAATGAGAGAGTGCCACAATACCAATGAAGTACCCTTAACTCAAACACATTGCCCTTTTTGAAATATATACCCTCATCTAGCCACACCAATTAGTAATATCATTTACCTAGTCATCTAAACAGCCCATGCTGTATGTGGATTTATGACCTTACTTTCAAAACTAAATCGTGACCTTACACATGTAAATCTCAACCCTACACAACATACTGTATATACCATGCCATCCTACGATAAATATGAGAACTTCATAATCCGCTTTGAGCCACAAGCAACTATGTACTCAACTAGCTAAGAATTTTCCATTTGATCACATCTAGAAGAAAATCAGTATACATCACATGCTCCTCAGACTAGTAGAAAATATACATATCTAACCATGGTAGAAACCATCAAGAATTCTCCGAATCCCGTTTGCATAAAACCAAACCGTCACGACTCAATCCTTTTAACTCAACCAGGTTACGCAGGTCACCAAAACCCCCAAGAGCATTTCCACAAAACATCTGTAGAAACTCATTACGTCATAAGCACGCAAAGAACTAATCATATCCCTTACCATGCTGATATGACCTACTACCAAGCTATCATATTTATCAAGGTCCGTTCTGAATTACCTTCGAATTTGATGCTTCTCTTTGCCATAATACCGCGATCCTCAAACCAGAATTACCATATGAGACTCATGCATAAAACTGCACCGTTTAAGGCTCATAAGCCACTGAATACTCTCTTAAATATCCCAAAAAGCACCACATTCAAAATACTTACCCTAAAGAGACTTCATGCGAATTCAAAGCCATTACCTTCACCTTCCTGATACTCATATGCAGAATACCATAATTGATATAGAAATGTCACAAGTGTTTACACCCTCTAATGTAAACCACCATTCCTAGCCAAATATACATCATGGAGATCTCCAATTACTACATGTAAATCTTGACTCCTTCAAAATCATTTTCGGGAGTCGTCTACTCTGCTCAGGTTTCTATTAGATTGATCAAATGAACCGAATGACTTGTGCCCCATTAGAGCAACAGCACCTATAGAAGTAACCCGTCCTTATAAGCATCCAATTAATCTTTTACTCCATACCCGTTACATCCCCTACAACAACTAATCCATCCCACATTTCTCATATACCCATAAGAATAACACAACCTTTATTAAAAAAAATTCTTTACTCGAGTCATCCACGATCTTAACTTCTGTAAGCTACACTGATTCGTTGGTATACCACAAAATGAAACTAATACTACACTTAGCAACGCAATTAGCTTATCAAAGCAGACTCCCCAACTTGGCTTAAAGCCACAGGTCAAAACACACAAAAACACGCAATGCCCATACTCTATTACTGCCATAATACTATAGGGTGATTAAACTAAATTCTTTATAAGCTCATGCAACATAATCATCTAATATTTCAAAATATTTGCAATCTCGCATTCACCCTCGTAACAGTCATGCTCACTCTCATAAGCTATCAAAACTCAAATTGCAACACACGTATTTCACTAGTATAAAGGGGCTCATAACAAACAACATAACGATCACACAAACTTCGTACCGTTCTGTGAGACCCTACTAAACCTGCTCATGACTCGTGAGACCTATTTAACCTAGGTTCTAATTCCAATTTGTCACGATAGCAAAACCAACCCGGTCGTGATGGCGCCTATCATGAAACTAAGCCAGCGGACATAATCCTAAATCCAACCAATATTTGCAAATAGAACAATTTAAGTAAAAATCCCATAACATGAGTCTAAATAACAAGTGCAAAAAGAAAACACAAGCCCCACATCGGAGTGTCATAAGTCACGGGCATCTATTAGGTACTGTCCGAATACATTGAAAGCTATCAAAGTTTGGGAACAATACTAAGATAAACTAGGGAAGATAAGAGGGAGAAGGGCAAGGCTACGAACGCCATGTAGCTACCTTGCCGATTCCAAATGGCCCACTGGAGGAAAATCAGTGCTCGCTATAACGATCCACAACTCCTAGATCTGCACACAAGGCGCAAGGAGTAATGTGAGTATGCTAACTAAGTAAGTAATAAGAGTAAATAAAATCTAAGCAGTAAGAAAACACATAATCACATAATACGATATAAATCAAATCATTTTGTAAAAAGTCCCGTTTTTAGTAGAAATCATTTAAGGATGTGAAAAATCCATTTAAAACATCTTCCTTTAGTTTTCAAACAAGTGATGAAACAGTGATTAAAAATGATGAAAATATAGTCGGCCCCTTGGGAAAAACTCACTTGTATATAGCCCCTCGTGCAAAATGAATCATAAACAGACCCTCAGGCAACGCAAGTTATTAATTGCCCCTCGGGCAATCATCACTATCACTCATATACAACCCCTCGTGCATACCTCACAATCACTAGTAAACAGCCCTCCGGGCTCAATATGAATCAAGAACAGCACCTCGGGCAATATCATATCACTGACTCTGGGTAACCGCGCTCATTTGGACTGTACATAATTCGGAGGGGTTCCTACAGCCTAAGCGCTATAACAAGCCATCTCGGGGGATAATCAATAAGGCCCTCAACCTTACATAACAAGCCACCTCGTGGCATAAATCAATCAGGCCCTCGGCCTCACAAAATCATGAAACAATAACAACATACTGTAGCATGCAGCCCAATCACATAAATATCCTCACAACATAAACCCTCGACCTCACTCAGTTAGAAACCTCTTGAGCCACTCGAGCTATCAGTAAAATAGGGTGCTCAACCCAAAATATCATTTTATGCATCAAAATCAGTAATAAATACTGAGTTATGAAATCAATAAAAACATAACAGGACTGAGTACTAATCTTAAATCAAAATAGTTAGGAAATAATAAGGAAAATTCTCTAAGGGTCAAAAAAACTTGGCACAATGCCCAAATATAGCATTCAACCCAAAACATAGTAATATTTTCCAATACACAAGAGTATTAAATAGTTTTCAGTCAAATACGCAACTTAATAGTCGCTACGGGACCGACCAAGCCACAACCCTCAATGGTGCACGCCACCACGCTTGTTATCTAGTGTGTTCGTCACCTCAATATAGTGAAACGAAGTGAAATCCGAGGTTTCATACCCTAAGGACAAGATTTACAATCATTACTTACCTCAAAACGGACAAAATTCTACACCGCGATACCCTTGTCGCTCGACTCAGCCTCAAATCACCTTGAATTTATCGATAATCAGAATCATATAATCAATACATTATAAAGGAACAAGTCCCACACGAATATTATCAAATTAAATTAAAATTACCGAAAGCACTCAAACCCATCCCCTGGGCCCACGTCTCGGAATCCGATAAAAATCACAACACTAGAATCCTTATCCTGTCACGAGTCTATACATACCAAAATCATCAAAATGGGACCTCCAATGGCCCCTCAAATCCTCAATTTTAAACTATCCAATTTCAAGCCCTAATCCCCCAATTTTCACCCTTAAATCCCACAAATTGCATGCTTAATCAACTGAAAATCACCATGGAATTGAGTTTTAGGTTCAAAACTATTACCTCAACGAGATTTCTCTTGAATCCCTCTTCAAAACCCTCAAAATCTCCAAAAACCGAGTTGAAATTGTAAAGAACACCTAAAATTCGCGAAGCGGTCAATTTATACTTTCTGTCCTACGGAATCCGCACCTGCGGACTCGCACCTACGGTCCCAGGTGCGCACCTGCGGACTCGCACCTATGGTCCTAGGTGCGCACCTGCGAAAAATCACTTAAAGAACTAGCACCGCATTTGCGCCCAGGCACCGCACCTGCGGTCCCGCAAATGCATCCAATACACTACACCTGTGGTTCTTCTCTCGACGGTAAAATTTCACATATGCGGCTTATCCCACCACACCTGCGTCCTCGCACATGCAGTCCCCACTCCACAGGTGCGGTTTTCACAGAACAACAACTTCAATTGCAATTTCCAAGTTTCCAATCCTCCGCTAATCACCCGAAATCGTCCCGAAGCCCTCAGGACCTCAACCAAAAATACCAACAAGTCACATATCATCATACAAACTTAGTTGGACCTTCGTAACACTCAAAACAACATCAAAACACCCTCAGATCCAAGCCTAAGAATTCTAAACTTCTAAATTCCGCAAACGATGCTGAAATCTATCTAGCCCCATCCGAATGACCTAAAATTTTGCACACACGTCACAAATGACAATCTATTCCAATTTCTGGAAATCCATTCCGACCCCGATATCAAATTTTTTACTTCCAACCGAGAAATGCCAAATTTCTAATTTCTCCAACTCATGACTAATTCTACCACAGACCTCCAAATCAAATTCTGAACGCTCTCCCAAGTCCAAAATTACCAAACAGAGCTAACCAAATCATAAAAATCCAATTTCAAGATCGAATACTAAAAGTCAAAACTTGGCCAAAGCTTTCAAATTTAAAGCTTCAAGCTGAGAATCATTCTTCCATATCTGTTCCAATTAACCTGAAAACCATGACCTACGATTTTCATAAGTCCTAATACATCACACGGGGCTAGTCATGCCTGAGAACTTGTGAGGAAAATGCAAATTCTCAAAATGAACAGTCGGGTCGTTAGAGTTTGATGGATTTGGTGTATTGATATTTGTTTGTGGATTATAGCTCTAATTTTATGTATTGAATCATTTTGGATAAATTAATTTTTCCATCTATATTTACTTGTTCATTTAATCAAGGGAGGCATAACTTGTGATATCTTTGCATTATTTTGTTGGTTGAATTAATTAATTCTTATTAGTAATCGGAAGAGTCTAGTTGAATTGTTGATTAAATCTAGTTAGGATGATAATAGAAATTGGTTCTCCTAAAGACCAATCCGCTAAAAATCCTTGCATATTTTCACAGAGCTTAGATGTGTTCATCTTGTGATGTTGACACTTAATCGAGAAAGGAGTTTCTGCAAAATGTTTGAACTGATAATTGAGTGAATTTGAAAGAATCACTTGAACATTAGAAGTGAATTTTCTAGAGTTAGATCCCAAACAATTATCTTGCACCTATTCCATCAAAACCCTATTTTCTCCTACTGATAACCTTCTTTGCTTACTCATTGTTACGATTGTCACTAGTCAATATCTTTAGATTCTTTGTTAATTGTAGTTCTTAATCATATAAATCTCAATTGTTGATCATCTTAGATAGCAATCAAGCTAAAAACTATAAGAATATTGTTTAAGTCCAATCTTTGAGGATACGATATTATATTATACTATATTAGTGAGCATATTTAAGTGTGTATTTTGCGCTCGTCATCAAGAAAAATAAACCTTGGATCCACTTGGTCAAAAGCCGAGATTCGGACCAAAACTCGATTACACATTCACCCCGGAGCCCTGTTATGTAATTAGTTTAGAAATCTAATCTCATTTTGAGGTCTAAATCCCAATTTTCTAAAAATCTGTAATTCTTCCCAAATCCCTAATTTCTACCATGAAAATCCTACATTTAATGTTGAAAACTTACGAAATGTAATGGGAAATTGAAAAGAAATAGCTTAAAGTTTCTTACCAACGAATTTAGGACGAAAGTCTCTTTGGAAAATTGCCTCGAGGGTGTTTAGAGTTGAGAGTTTGAAAGAAATGAGCTAAATTCCATTTTTTCAGCTTTTGTCTAGGCACAGATGTCGCAATTACGACTTGGGATTCGCAATTACAAACCTCTCAAGTGCAATTATTTCTTCGCAAATGTGAATAATCCCACATCTCTCCTGCATTTGCACTTGCGATGATTTGTTGGCAAATGCAACCACTTGATCATAGTTGCGATGTTTGCTGGGCCAGCCCCTTTTCGCAAATACAATGAAATTGTTTGCAAATGTGAACCTAGAAGAACATTGAATGTTTGCAAATGCGAACACTGACCTCGCAACTGTGTGGTCAGAGACATGCACCAGAAACATATTTCATCAGCTATCTTCCTAAGTTCAAAACCACTATGAAGCCTATCTGAAACTCACTCGAGCCCTCGGGGATCCAAACCAAACATGAACACAAGTCTAAAAATATCATACTAACTCACTTGCGTGATAAAAATACCAAAATAACATCTAGAACTACGAATCAGACACCGAAACGAGTGAATTGTTTAGTGAAATTTAAGAACTTTCAATTTTTCAACTAGACGTCTGAATCACGTCAAATCAACTCCGTTTTGCACCAAAATATGCAGACAAGTCATAAATATAGTAATGAACTTACACCAAGTTTCAAAACAAAAAATCTGACCTGGTAGCAGCAAAGCCAAATTACGGTCAACTTTTGGAATTTCTTTAAATCTTTAAACTTCTAGTTTTAAACTAATGGCAACAATTCAATCTAAGGACTTTCGAATATGATTTCGGGTAGACGCTCAAGTCACAAATCATGATGCCGACCCATCTGGACTGTCAAGATACTAATCTGGGTCCATTTGCTCAAAATGTTGACCGAATAAACTCAAATGAGTTTTAAAGCACGATTTCATATTTTTTCACATAAAACCTGCCGAAAAAATATAGGCAAATTGAGGAAAGCTAAACAAAGCTATTTAAGGTTTCGAAACATTAAAATTCAGGTTAAAACTAAAATGTCCTATCAGGTTATCACATGAGTTCATGAGGAAAATATTTTCCCAGAACATTTAAGCGAACCAAACATAAGAAAATTGAGTAACATTTCGAAAGTATATTCCTTCGTACCAAACACACCCAAAGTATAAAAGTAGAAACCAATTGAAAATGTTTGACGTCACAACAACATCATTAAAGATTGTGCAAAACAAACTGTGTATGGGGAAATCAGGAGAATTCATCTCTCGTCATTAACACCTGCTCGGAATATCGAGACGACACCTTGAGGCAGCGAGATCAGGATCGAGCTGTCTATCTCGAGGATCATTTGTAGTCCTGCAGTGGTCTTGAGGCTCAGGGGACCGCCCGTTACCCAACGAGAATTACGAAGATGGGGAACTCCCCAAACGAGCAGCTAGAGTCAATATGTCCTGACACCACGCCATACCTAGTCGTCCCATCCCTGTGCCTTTACATTCAATGCATCATGTACCATGTCGTGTTTCCCCGCCTATATAAGGGGAATCCATACCCCTTTGTAGAGGACTGATGTTGCTCAATTTCTCCATAAGTGCAATAATATCTCTCTCTCTCTCTCTTTCTAATTTTCTCATTCTCCTTAGTTCGAAATCGTCTATATCCAGTCATCCTTTTCATCATTCAGAATAGGCCCGAGGCCACTTTGCATTTATTATTTTCTTATTTGCTCTTCGCGATATGGCTCAACATTGTCCTTAGAGAGCCTTAGTTAATTGCATCTTTACTTGTTACCCCATCCCCGATTGTCCACGGTAAATCGATCTCGGCTCAAGCCTTGGCCTCGAGGCCTCCATCGACCTCCTCTGCGTCTGGACAACAGACCCCTTTTCTTTTCTTACTGCCTCGTTTTAGCTTGCTTTTTATCGTTATACTTAACATTTTTAGCATCAACTGCCCTAACAATTAGTTTGAAAATAGATCACGTATTTTTAGAATGCCATTTACAAATTTAATTGTTGTTATGTTTTTCACGGTAAACAGTTTGGCACCCACCGTGGGGCTAAAAATAATAGTGATTATTTTCTTGCTGGTTTCGTCACGTAAATGCACATTATCCTTTACTCTTTCCTTGTCCAAGATCTTTTGATTTCAGGTTAATGCCTTGCTCGGTGAGCAAAATTGAGAATCAATATCCCGAGAACCACAACAGAAGCAATACGGCCGTTTCAATGGTTGACGTGATGCCACAGGACCCTAATAACACATTTGGGTCGAGTCAAGTGGACGCGGACTTGCGAGGCGTGTGACGAGTCGATGAAGCCCCATGCACCGACGATAGCATACAACCCGCTGACCAACAAAAAGCACAAAAAACCCCGGCCCAGTTGGAACGGGAAGTTAATTTTTCATATTATCCTTGAAATGTTGCAGGAATAACAACTGGCCATCGCTTAGCTGCGAAATCCCCCGGAGACTCTCGACGCAGTAGCAACGGGGTCACCTTCTTACGATGAGCCGGTATCTGAGAGGTCAAATGACGAAGAACCGGTGACCGATCCTAACACGACAGAGATACTTAGGAATCTCCTCAAAAGGATCAGATCAGGTTCGTGGGAGTTTCCGCAACAATCCCCTCTCGGGGTAACAACTCTAGAACTCCCCCCAGAAATCTGGCACACCCAAGGCTGAACAAGGAAGGAATGAAATGTCGCAAAGAGCCACACCTCATCCCCCGATAGGACGAATGCGATCACTCCCAATTTTGAATGGTTGGATAGCACATGCCTTCACCCGAAGCCTAAACAAGGTACACCTGATGACTCCAGGACATTCTAAGTAGAGACAGTGAGGTATTTGACCGAGTGCTGGTTGAATGATCGCACCATGTGTCAGACTCGAATCAGAACCGTGGGGAACAATTCGGGAACCTCATCGGGCTTGGTGTATCCGAGCAGACTCCCGGCAAAGAAGCTGATGCGAAGCAGGTGGAGATATCACCCATGCGCAGCAAGTGGAAGGAACAACTTGAGTTGCAACCTACCTCACAACGCTAGGGAGATGGCCTGAGGGCAGCATCCTCGAGGAACTTTCAATTGAACCAGGTTCAATAAAGCACAACTGGTAAGGAAACCCCACCCGGCCAGGCACGATTTTCACATCGCTACATCAAATATCTTGATCACCATAAGCGAAGCTGGGAGCACTGTATGGCCCGAACCCGTTCGACCAAAACCCTTGCAAAAGAAATACTGCTCGGCATAAGGAAGCACAAGGCCCATGAGGCCGCTAGCTCGGGAGAACGACGATCGTGCTATTCGACAGGGATCGCCACCATGTATCATCGAACAGTCAGGAAGGAAGGAGACCAGGAAAAGTAAGCCCGACAAGCCACAACATATTGCGACGGTAGTAAAGGGGCGACGACACCCTTCAAACGCTCGGAAAATGCTGAAAGAAAGTATCCACCGCTGGGGAGGCAAATTCTGGGAATATACTCAAAGAGTACCCCTAAATCCAAAGGAAGGGATGCCTAGAATCCACCTGAGCCTCGTATTAACACACTAGTAACCTCTCTTTTTCCTCATTTATCTTATAAAAATTGAAGCATGGCCGTGAATGCAGGCGATTCGACTAATTACGCCAATGGAACCGGGCCAAAGCCGATAGGGCAGTTCGAACCAACGAACTGAATCACCTCCGCACTTCAAACCACTGATGGAATCCAGACGTCGATCACCACAACTATCAGGAAAGCAGCTTCCCTCTATACAGCTCACTTGAGTTCGAATCGGGACATCGAGCCCGCGAAGTGTGAACACGTTATTCAAATGATGATGGGTACACTGTCCGGAGGCGATATCAATACCTCTCCGTCAAAGAGGACGGGACCCCCGACAAGGGTAGAATTTAGGCATTCAACGAAAATCTACGCGCTACGGGAGGAAATCCCTCACCATTCAACCAACTGCCGAGGCATCTCAAAATGGCAACTACGTATCCCGCAACAAGGAAGAACAAATCCACTCCTTCGATTGTTTTTCTCTTTTTACTAACCTACATGCATGTAGTCAGCTAAGGCATTCATAAATCCCGAACTCCACTCAAACATCCGAGGCTCCTGTAAGATCCACTGAGCTCTCTTTCCTCGACTGGGTTTGCAACCCATAGGTCTCTTCAACAAGATTATTAGCAAAGCAGCGTGCCCTCCAGAAGGGCTATGATGAGATCGCTGGGCTTCTTCGTATAGTCGGGTGACGCGTGACGGTTTTCTCTTAAAAGAGCACCATCTCCTCTGAAGGGCCAATAAATGGCGGGCTAGTTCTC
Organism: Nicotiana glauca; assembly: GCA_026770625.1. Classification (NCBI taxonomy): domain Eukaryota; kingdom Viridiplantae; phylum Streptophyta; class Magnoliopsida; order Solanales; family Solanaceae; genus Nicotiana; species Nicotiana glauca. Next base: position 270,222 of record MU668225.1, read on the forward strand.
AAAACAGAACCATACAGGCGGGTCAGACGATCGGAGGAACAGACCCCGTGCAGGCTGAGCTCATGACAACGAGACCATATGTACAAACATCCAATATCCACGCCGAGCAATAAAATATATATATATTCGGCATTTCATCATGGCCTATATATGCTCCAAGCAATAAAAAATATCTTCTCAGCATTTCCTGCTTCAAGAAAGATTATTTCGACATATTCGCGGCAAATGCTTCTCCATCAAAACATATCCGATATACTCGGAGACTTAAACGATTCAACACACCCACGACCCTAGGGTCGGGACTCTGGCGTCACAAAGCCCTCGTGATATAACTCCAAGTTTACAAAAGGCGTTATTCAAGCCTAAACTAATCCGACATAATCGGAGACTCAATGTAAGCAATTCGACAACTTGCACAACCTCAATGTCAAAGCTCTATGCTCATCGAGCCCCTGAAAGGCAACTCTGAGCTCACGAGAAGCTGTTTTCATGCTTAAATGTAATCGATGACTCGGAGATTGCTATCAATCGCCATACAACTGGAACATCTAAAACTGTAAGACCCTAACGGGTTGCCTCGGCATAACCAGATATATTCCACAAACTATAAGACCTCAACAAGCATGACAAACAGTAAGACCTCAACAGGCATGAAAATCCTGATATTTAGGCTATACGTTGCATTTTTAAGAATCCCTAAAGAGCATACCCTCGACGTAGACGCCTAAACTATCACTAAGGAATCAAAAATGGCTACAGCTAAATGCATATGACTACGGTCAAAACGACTGATACAGCCCAAAAAATGTGACATGAGGAAGCCTGACTGTTGCTAAAATATTGCAGGCCATCACTCTGATATACTTGAGAAAGAACCGATTAAAACAGGCTTCCATCCACAAGCAAAAATGTGCCCTGGCAATTTCGGCTCCAAAAATGCAAAGCGTCAATCTACTCGACCTACGAGCTATGAACCTTACGAGGTGCTCGACTCATTGCCGACAACGACTTGAAATCGACGACAGGTGAGGAAAAATATTACAAAAAGACCTTAATGAGCGGATACAAATCCTACACAAATCCCATGGGAAAAATAGCGTAAGAGCCATTGTCTCCAGCTAAGCAAGCCTACGGGCCACATACGTAAATGTCTCTACGACCAGATTGCATAAGAGCCATTGTCGCCAGCTAAAAAATCATGACAACTTGAAGATTAAAATGAGCTCGAATCGTAACCTGATTCGGAGACCGGATCCAAAATAGTTAATTATGCAAAGCCTACAGGCCACATATCAAAAGGTATCTACGACCAAGCGGCATAAGTGCCACCATACCATCGCCTGAAATTTAATAAAAGCTAGGGGTCGATTACAGCTTGAATTGCAATGCGATTTGGAGACTGGACCCAGAAATTACAAATATGCCTAAGGGCACGACAAAAATACCACCATCACCGTAAATGCAAAAAAATCTAAGGGTCAATTACAGCTTGGATCACAATGCGACTCCGAGACTGGGCCAAAAGACTACGATACACCTACGGGCACAACATAAATACTACTATCGCCAGGGTCTCAATGAAATGTAAGGGCAAATTATAGCCCGAATCGCAATGCGACTCGGAGACTAATCCTGTAAACAGTTGAACCACACAAGCCCAAGGGCGAACTTGAGATCAACTTGACCCAATAGAAACACCAATGAGCGAAAAATCAGAAGATATACGTTGCGTGGTTCCCCCTCTTATTATTACATATTGATGGCGAGGCACAATCCCGGCCCGCATGGTATAATAAAAGCAATATATGCACAATAAAGAAGGTAGGGAATATTCTTTACCATTTTTCCAGCAGCTCTGGCCCGGCGGCCTCCTCCTGGTCTCCCTCATCATCAGATATAAGGACCTTGGCATCGAACTCCTCTCCTCTATCTTGTTCGATCTCCTTCGAAAGATCGAATCCTCTGGCATGAATCTCCTCGAGGGTCTCCTTCCGGGACCTGCACCTCTCGTACTTCCTGCTACTGATTGCACGATCCAAGGCCTTCTTCAGCTCGGCCTTAGCGGTAACAACACTCCTTGAATGAGCTGCCATATCCTGCCCCGCCCTGGTATTATTTATCATAACCTCGGCCCGGACATTCACCACTTCGGTTTTTGCCCTCGATAGCTCGGATAAGAGACTCGCGATCATCTTCGCTCGGGCAAAATCACTCGTATGAGCGGCCTGAATTTGTGCCTCGAGAGCGGGTGTCGTAGCCTAAGCCATCTCTTTGGCCTCAGAATACGCACCAACATGCGCCTATAGCTCAGGGAAGTCACATTTGGTTGCGTCGTCCTCGCCCTAGCATTGTTCCAACTCATCCGCCTTGTACTACAACTGAAATAGTAGCACATCAGAGACGACATTACAGAAAAGGGGAATATAGGCCAGCACGAATGAGGGATACCTGTTTCTCCAAGAGGGTTTCTCGGGCGCGACTTTGGTTCGCCCCACACTATAAAATGACGAGCTCATTTTCCTTTGCCACACCAAGAAGATTGAGGTATCTTCCCCTTTCTCTAGCCTCCCTCAACAGATCCCCATAGCAAAGCAGCGCGGTTTTGAGCCTATCAAAGTCTTGAAGAAGAAGAGTCTGGTGAGTAAAGGGAAGAGAAAGGAGCATGGGGCCAGATCATTCTTACCACGACCAAAAACTTACCACGAGGCCGAGACGATGATCCTTGCCAAAGGCCAAGGCGACCCCAGATGATGCATCAATCTTGGAAGCTTGCCGGCCTAACGAACCACTTCCCCTCGGCCGCTACGAAGATGGCATCTCACCGCAGGCCTTCTGGTACCAAGGAACATCTTTCCTTTTGCCAACAATTCTTTACACTTGAGCCAGTAATCTCTCCTCCTCCTTCGGGGAATCCAGTCTCTCCTCGAGTGAACTCCCAGCACCTACGACGGAGAAATTGATCGAGTCAGCAAAAGGGAAGCAATCCCCAAAAAAGAGGGTAAACGTCGGGCACATACCAAAGTGATTTTCCTCCCATCTCTCTTTCGACTGATCAGGCCACCGACGCTTATCAAGAGCCCAGCTAATTGCCAGCCTACGAGACCATTCGGCTAAGTCAGGAACCTCATCGGGTGACCAATGAGTTGCTATAAGCAAAAGAGAGGAAAAAATCATTACGGGGCCAACCTCATATGAAGAGAAAGATATTACGAACAAAGTACTTACGCGTGGAGTTATATTTCTCAGGGAATGGTAAAAATTCTTTGGGAATGATGTCGGCCGTTCGGACTCGAATGAACCAATTCATCCATCTGCGGTCCTCATCCTCCTCGCTGTCGATCAAAGGAGCTCGAGTGGACGTACGCTGAAAAGCAACTACGCCCCGATAATGCAATGGCTGGTATAACCTTATGAGGTGATTAAGGGTGAACTCTATCTCGGCCTTATCAGCAAAATATTTAATCGACTGCACAATCCTCTAGGAGAAGGGATGAACCTGCGTGAACGTTACTTGGTACCTTCTACTGAAAGCAAGCACGACCCAGTCTGGGGGACCCAATGCAAGAACGTGGGTATACACGCTAAAAAAACCTTCAACGTATGCTTTTGAAAATCTCCTCAGGGGAAGGTACTTGCAGAATCACGCCTTCCCCTTATCCGCACTCTCTCCTGATCGCCCCAAGATCCTCCTCCCTCACAGATGAGACAATCCTCGACACATGCACCCGATGGCTTAAAACATTAGGAGGTTTCCCCATTGTGGTGACCTTCTTCAAGGTAGAACAATCTGGGTCTCGTTCCCCCGGCATCGGTAGAAGATCGCTGGCGCCAACCAAAGGAGGAACACAAAAAGGGGTCCCTTTCGCCCGGGGATCAGATGTCAAGGCAGCTGCCATGGCTACGACAAAATAAGGAGAAGAAGGGGAAGATCCAAGAAAGAACTCTTTGAAGCAAAGAAATGGAGACTCGCACAAAGCGCCAGGCTCTAGAAAGGAGACATGCTTTAAAAAAACTGCAAAATCGCCGCTTAAAGGGCGAACAGATAAATATATAGAGGCCAGTAAACAACTGCTTAATTGCCCAACAAAGGCCAATAAATTCTGGCCGCGTTAAATGTCAGATTCTCCTTTTCAGTGCACCGGCAAAACCATCTCAGGCTCTCACACGACTCATGAAATCAAGATATATTGGGAAACCCTCGACGTAAGTATCAGTTCAGAGGTGCCATCGACTCGACCTCTGGGCATAGTTAGCTTCAGGGCCCCCGGTCCATCCTACAAGAAGGCACCATAGGGTCAATGCCTGATGCTCGGAAGCAAAAGAAAAATAAAAAGGTAAAAGGAAGAGGGAAAGCGACAAGAAGAACTGGCAGAATGAAAGTTCCTTTCATGCTTTAACAACAAGAGGGAATACAAAAAAAAAGGCTAGGAGACTAATCCTCGCCACTTTCATCTTCACCCCCATCGGGGACAATCAAAAGTGCCAGCCTTGCGTCCGCATCACGAGCCTCCTCCAGATCGGTAGATAGCTCGAGGCCTCTAGCCTCGAGTTTTTCCAAGACTTCCTTCTTTTCCTTTGCTTTCGTGTGCTCGACAGCCCGGACCAGCTTCTGCTCAGCCGCTAGAGATATGTCGCGAACCATTGCATGTGCTGAAGCCGCATCTTCCTTATAAGCAGCGACATCTCGCTCGGCCCCCAACTTAGCATAAGTCAAAGTAGTAATCTCCTGGCGAGTATCCAAAAGAAGGCCCCAGGAGGTCGCCAATTTGCTAGCCATAGCCTCGCCCCGCTTCATCAGCCCAGAGATCTCCGCCTCCAACTGGCTAATCCGCGAGCTGCTCTGCTCAACCTACATCGAAAGGTAGGACGATGGTTATGAGAATAATGGAACATGTATGGATTATGATTTGAAAAGTGGGTACAAGCAAAGCAGAGTACTTGAGCATCAAGAGTGGTTTTCTCTCGAAGAGCTACCTCCAAAGAGACCCGAAGCTCCCCTAACTCTTTATCTCCCCGAGCACCACAGGCCCCCGAGTCTTGAAGTTTCGAAGCAATGGCGTCGCGCTCCTTCTCCCAGCCCGAAAGCTCCTCATAAAGCCAGAGGATGGCATGACCATATGCCTCTTTACACTGTAACACAACGAAAAAATGAAGAGGGATGACAAATAATACTCGGGAACGAAAAAATAATACGGAAGGGAGAACTATTACCTGATGGAGGGACCTCTCCGCCTATTTAACGACACCAGAAACGTCGAGGTCAGCTCCATCAGTCACTCTATCAAAGATGTTGGTAATGAAACCTCCCCTATCAAAGGAGTATCGTCCGTGACACTAATTATCCCTTCGACATCCCTCAACTCTCCTGATGAGACCAGGTATTTTTGAATAAGATCATTCGCACCATTAATCTCTCCAAATAATAGGTCATGACCTTGGAAGATCTCGAACTCTGAACCATCGAGCCCAACAGTCCTGCTAGTAGGAGCCACATCAAATTCAGTCATGCAGCTCGAAGCCGCAACAACATTCTCTTCGGGGAGCCCCAACCCTTTAGCCCTGTCGGATCTGGCCGTCCCGGACTCAGCAGGCTCCGACTGGGGTACGTGTAAATCCCTCACACCGGACCTCATCCTCCCTCTCAGCATCAGGGTTTGACCCGATGCTAGAGCAATGGTTTCATCAGGACGAGCAATGGCCACCCTGTACTTCCTTTTCTTGTTCGTATCGTGCCACAAGGCCTCCGCTTCACCATCTGGGGCTAGCCTCATCTGAATATTCTCTCTGAGGCTTGCACCACCGTAGGAGTCACAACACATCTCCACTTAGAGTTAGGAAAGAATCACGAAAAGAGGAAACACAAGCAGTGAAGAAGCCTCGCCATCGTTCTTCATTAGGTTGCATACGCTAGAGGAATTCAGGTTCCAGGCATTCGAGAGTGCTAGATTGTACAAAGAATGGATGAAACTAATGCATGATAAAAACATTGTGGACCGAAACTTCAAATCCGGAGAGCTAGTGTTGTTAAACCACTCCAGATTGAGATTGTTTCAGGGTAAGTTGAAGTCCCAATGGTCAGGATCCTTTAGAGTGGTGGAAATGTTCTCAACCGGAGCTGTTGATATTAAATTAGAGGATGGGACGAATAAGTTCACAGTGAATGGTCAGAGGTTGAAACATTACCTCGAAATGGCAGATGATAAAGGGGACAAAGAGATAATAATGTTGGAAGAGCCCCAATATTCGAATGAGGAGTGATGCTCCGAGCCTACGTTGTGCTGCGTTGTTAAATCATGGCGCTGCATGGGAGGCAACCCACGAATGTTGTAGTTTTGTCATCTTGTGTAACTCATTAAAAAAAGGCATCACCCTGCGACCGCGACGCGACCGTCGTAGGACCGCGGTGAGAGGCGAGTATACTGCCTGACATTGTGCAGGCCCACGCGACCGCAGTGAGAGGCCTATATACTATCTAAGGAATTTCAACCCACCGCGACCACGGTGGGACCGCGGTGAGATGCTGAATTGCATCGTCCAGATAAGTAAATTTTAATTTTTTTATCTTCTTCTAAAAATTCCCTACGCCTCTTTTATTTCATCCTACTCGCCCAACCCCCCCCCCCCCCCCCC
>MU668225.1:279145-310902 GCA_026770625.1 Nicotiana glauca
TTCCCCGGCCCGGATAGCTTTGAAGAACAAGATTTTTGGAGAAGATGAGTTTTCTCTCTCAAGACCCTCTCTTACTCTGTCTTAATTTGATTAGAATGTTGTTAAAATGAGGGGGTTGGGGTGTTTTATTAAAAAGGGGTCGGGTTTTAAAATTTGGAAAAATAGAAGCCCAGCAAGATCTGTGGTCGCGTTCTGTGATCGCAGAACTGAAATGTGGTCCGCAGAGCGGACCGCAGAAATGCCCTTAAAACATAAAAGGTATGTTCCGGTCTGTGACAGGAATGCGGTCCGCATTCCTGTTATACGGTCACATTTTACACCGCAGTATTGACCTCCACAAATACTTGAGGATTTTATGCGACGATTATGCGGTCTGCATATTGATTATGCGGTTGCATAATGGACCACATTTTCAACATCAATTTTGACCAATATACTGTTTCACTATGTGACAGGAATGCGGTCCGCATAGCTGATCTGCGACCGCATTCTAGACCATATAAATGACAATCTCTGGAAACTTGATTCTTTTGATTTTTGAAAGCTTAGTTTACTACCAAAGGTCCAAACCGCGGCGAGCTTCACATTCCTAACACATGTTCGGAGCCGACACCACAAGTTACTAGGTTTTGAGTTCAAAACTTTTACGGGTCTCACACCAAATAGATAGGATTTTCCATTTCCGTTTTCTTAAATGTAATAAGGCCAACGACCTTTAGTGACATTTTATTTCTTGTTATTTAGCGTCATTTTAGAGTTCTTCTTATTAATAAATGAGCCATTTAGCATTTTAAAGTTCTCCAAATTAACTTGTCGCTAGGCCTACCTCGGGCACAATGAGGTCCCCAAAATTAGGATGCGCTTCATATTTCAAGAACTACGTGTTTAAATATTGCAACATTTTTATGATCCTCACTGACTTGTAACCTTTTGTTTTTTCTTTTGTTTATTCCCCTCCCTGAAGGTTAGTTTGTGAACTTTGGCAACATCATCATATTTCACGATATCCAAGGGCCCTCCACCTACTCCTCCTCCCAGTCCTAGCAGACAAAAAAATAAAGGAAAAATGGAAGATTTGAACAACTCAACTGAACGGGTAGAGGTCACTCATGGTACTCTGGTCCCCAATGAAAAGGCATCCCAACTGGAACAAAAGTTGTTGAAATTTCAGGAGGAACATGATCAAGTCCGGAATTTGGCGAATCTGTCATTTTCCCTCACCACTCCAGAGGTTACTTTCCCAACTACTCAGAATCCTGTACCTCCGCAAAATATCTCAAAGCAACAAAACCATCCCGCTCCCCACCACCATTGCAATACCTGCCATACCTCAAATAACACCCCACTGATCATTCCAGAACTCCAAAACTCCACAAATGACCACTGCCACACCCAACATAAGTGCCCCATCTACGTGGAGACAGTGCCACACTCCACCCAGACCATCTCAAACACACCTGAGTCCGATGACAAGGACGTTCTCATCAAAATTTGGCCGAAGAGCTTAAAAAGTTCACTAGCGAAATTCAAGGCGTTGAAGGTAGTAAGGGAATTGAGGGGCCAAACTATGAAGATCTGTGAATACAGTCCGATGTTGAACTGCTCGAGGGGTACAAACCTCCCAAGTTCAAAATGTTTGATGTTACAGGGGATCCCAAGGTTCACTTGAGAACATACTATGACAAGCTGGTCGGAGTGGGAATAGACGAGAAAATCTGCATGAAGCTTTTCATGAGGAGCTTGAAGGGAGACGCCTTATCTTCGTACATTAGCCAGGATCCGAAGAAGTGGTCAAGCAGGGTTAGCATGGCATCTGATTTCATGGACAGATTCAGGTTCAACACAGAGAACGCGCCAGATGTGTTTTATATCTAAAACTTGGAAAATAAACCCACAGAGACCTTCTGTGAGTATGCTACTCGATGGAAATTAGATGTTGCTAAGGTCAGACCTGCCTTAGAGGAAGAACAAATGAATAAGTTTTTTCATCCGGGCTCAAGACCCACAGTATTATGAAAGGCTGATGCTAATCGAGAATCACAAGTTTTCTGACATCATCAAGCTGGGAGAAAGAATCGAAGAAGGCATCAAAAGTGGTATGGTTACGAACTTTGAATCCTTGCAAGCTACCAATAAGGCTTTAGAGTCTGGTGGTACGTCCAAGAAAAGGAATGTAGGTGTTGTAATGTTGCGCAGAGAACCAAATCCTCTATCAAGTACCAAACATACCCAATACCTCCAATCACATATCAGCCTACCCCAAATTACCAAGCACCATCACCCACTTACCACACTCCACCACCCACTTATCAGTCATCTCCACCTTTCGCATATCAGCCCACGTCGCCCAAATACCCCCAACCAACACATGTTTACCAAATATACCACATCAAACTATCCCACTATCAATCACCCCCACCCCCCTTTCACTTCAAAACTTCCCTTGACCTTGGCCAAATTTCTACCACAGACCTCCCAAATAGTATATCGCCATTACTGAACCAATTGACCAGATGTACAAAAGACTCAAAGTTGCTGGTTATGTCACCCCTATCCCTGCCATAACCCCCGAAAACCCTTCTCAGTGTGTTAATCTAAATAAATTTAGTGCATACCATTCCAGCATGAAAGGACATACCATTGATGAGTGCTGCTCTCTGAAGGATAAGATTCAAACTTTGATTGACAATAAGATCATTGTAACAAAATGGCCTGCTTTGAATGTCCGCAATAACCCTCTGCCAGACCATAAGGGCGGAGGTGTTCACATGATCGATATAGAGGATGACTTGGACCCCAAAGGATCAATCAGCTTAGTCACAGAAGGCGATGATCCAAAGAAGCCAGTAGTCACCCTTAATCCGATTGTGGTCCAGATTTATCCTTCTGGGGACACCGAGGTAAACATGTCTTATCGCCTAAGGGGCCTGCTCCGATCGGAGTAAAGATAGCCACGCCAATTCCAGTGGCAATGTCGGTAGTAACACCATTCCACACAAAGGCCATACCTTGGGACTACACAATCGAGGTAAGAAGGAAACGCAAGGTCAGGTTCGGGGAAGCCATTGCGGCTCAGGGTATGACAAGAACTGGTAGGGTTTATACTCTGGAACACTTGGCAGATTCAAGCAAGCAGGCCTCTGGTAGGCCAACCATCACTGAGACTGGGCTCGACGATATCTGGAAAAATATACAAGCCAAAGAATACTTAGTCATTGACCAGCTAAACAAAACACCGGCACAAATTTCTATCATCGCCTTGCTACAAAGTTCCGATGCACACAAGAATGCCCCGTTAAGGGTGCTGAGTGAGGCGTATATACCGAGCAACATTACCGGAGGAGAGATGGAAACATGGTAGGCCAGATATTAGAAACTCACAAGATCACTTTTCATGAAGATGATATTCCGCCAGAGGGGTTGAGTCACAACAAGGCATTGCACGTCACCGTACAATGAAGATTATTTTATCACCAGAATCCTGATTAACGGAGGATCTAGCCTTAACATTTGCCCGCTGGTAACACTCAGGACATTAGTATAGTGGATGCATGAGATCAAGGACGGAGCCATCAATGTCAAAGCTTTCGATGGATCCCAAAGGTCTACTATTGGGGAAATTAGCCAGTGTTTGCAAATGTGGCCTACCTGGTTTGATGTTGATTTTCAAGTGATAGTCGTGTCGGCAGCTTACAATCTATTATTGGGACAACCATGGATTGATGTCGTTGTGGCCGTAGCATTAACTCTACATCAGGCATTGAAGTTTGAGTGGAATCACCAAGAGGTAATCATTCACGGCGACGGTAGCAATCCCATATACAGTCGCCAGACCATCCAAGCAATATAAGGCCTGAAGAAGGATTGGCGGGGAGACCTATCACCACATCGAGCGAGTCGATGCCATACACAAGGATAAATGGTAAGACAACAAAATCGAGAGCATACTGAACTGGAGCAGATACGAACCTGGCAAGGGGCATGGAAAGAACCTCTAAGGAATTTCTAAGCCTATCAAATTAAAGAAACAAGGCACCACTTTCAAATTGGGATATGAGTATACTTGGGAGGAGTTCAACCACTGGTCGCCACCATGGCGTGGACCTTACTATCCTTTGGAGCAACCAATACCTCATTTGGAGCAGACTTTCCAGCCGGCCGAGGTCATTTACGGGTCAGAAGAATAAGAAGTACTGGCAGCAGTGAGGAATTAGTTCCTGAAAGACGATAATATGGATTGTTGTGTCATTTTTGAGGAGGATGGGGAGGAAGGCCCATCCATACAATCTGTAAGCAGAGGAGCATGCCTCAATAACTGGAACATCAGAACCACCAGAGCTCGACGAGCCTCGGGGTAGCACGGCTGAACAAGCATCATGCACTATTTTATTTTACTAGTGTTACTTTCCTTTCGCATTTTTATTTTTCTGCAAGATAGAGCTCCAATGTTCAAAACATTTATGGAATTTTGTCAAAGCCTTTCGATTTTCTTATAAATCCTACTCTTATTATTTTCTCTCATTACTTTACTTATACAACGTTACTATTACTTATCTTGATAAACCAATGACTATGGCATGCAACGAGAAAACGCAACAAATGGACATAGATTCAGAGAAATATGATATATCGGAAAAAATTGTTAAAGAAGTTGAGAATATTGAAAATAGGCCAAAGTACAACCTGGACGAGACTGAGATTGTTAGTTTAGCAGATGAAAAGAATGTCAAAGAAACACGAATCAACATTCACTTATCACCGTCAGAAAAGGAAGAGTACACAAAGTTTCTAAGAGAATATGAAGACATATTCGCGCGGTCGTACGATGACATGACTAGTATGAGTACATCTATTGTGGCACACAAACTACTGACTAATCCGACATGTCCACCGATAAAATAGAAGCTCAGAAAATTCAAGCCAGACATGAATTTGAAAATCAAGGAAGAAGTCACCAAGCAGGTCAAAGCTAAAGTCCTCAAGGTAGTAGAATACCCTAAATGGTTAGCTAACATTGTGCCAGTGCCAAAGAAGGACGGGAAGGTTAGAGTCTGTGTCGACTATCGAGATCTCAACCGGGCCAGTCCAAAAGATGACTTCCCCTTGCCAAACATACACATCCTGATCGATAATTGCACCAAGCACGAGTTGCAATCATTTGTAGATTGTTTCGCTGGGTATCATCAAATATGGATGGATGAAGAAGATGTTAGGAAAACGACTTTCATTACGCTGTGGAGAATGTGATACTACAAGATGATGTCGCTTGTGTTAAAAAATGCAGGGGCCACCTACATGAGGGCCATGACTACCATTTTTTATGACATGATACACAAGAAGATTGAAGTATATGTGGATGATGTCATCATCAAATCCAAGCCACTGATCACATGGAGGATCTGAGAAAGTTTCTCAACTGACTGAGAAGAACTAACCTGAAACTGAATCCCGCAAAGTGTGCATTCAGGGTTCCAACTGGAAAATTGCTTGGGTTTATTGTGAGTCTCCGAGGAATAGAACTGCATCCATCAAAGATCAGAGCCATTCAAGAATTTCCACTGCCAAGGAATAAGAAAGACGTGATGAGCTTCTTGGGGAGACTTAATTACATCAGCCGGTTCATAGCACAATCTATAATTATATATGAGCCAATCTTCAAGATGTTGAAAAAAGATGTCACCGCCAAATGGACTGATGACTGCCAGAAATCTTTTGGTAGAATTAAGGAATAATTGTCAATGCCACCAGTTTTGGTACCACCCGAGCCGGGTAGACCTCTACTACTCTACATCACAGTGTTGGATGGTGCCTTTGGTTGCGTCTTGGGGCAGCATGATGAGATAGGAAAGAAAGAACAGGATATTTACTACCTCAGCAAGAAGTTCACTCCGTACGAGGCCCGGTATTCTCTGTTAGAACGCACTGGCTATGCTTTAACTTGGGTGGCCCAGAAGCTGAGACACTACTTTTGTGCCTATACTACATGTCTCATATAAAGAATGAATCCTTTAAAATACATCATCTAGAAGCCCATGCCCACTAGCATGATCGACAAATGGTAGATCCTTTTGAGTGAATTCGACATTGTCTACGTGACCAAAAAGCTGTCAAAGGACAGGCGCTAGCGGATCACCTTGCTGAAAACCCTGTGGATGGAGAATACGAGCCCCTAAAGACCTATTTTCCAGACGAAGAAGTATCATTCATAGGAGAAGATATTGTAGAATCTTATGACAGTTGGAGAATGTTTTTCGACGGAGCAACAAATTTAAAAGGAATCAGCATAGGAGCGGTCCTAGTATCAGAAATCGGTCAGCACTATCCGGTGTCCGACAAACTCAAGTTCCCATGCACCAATAACATAGCCGAGTACGAAGCCTGCATCTTAGGGCTTAAAATGGCCATTGACATGAACATCCCAGAGTTGCTAGTGATTGGGGACTCAAATCTACTCATACATCAGGTACGAGGAGAATGGGCGACCAAGAATTCAAAGATACTCCCTTATCTGCACCATGTACAGGAGTTGAGGAAAAAGTTCACAAAGATAGAGTTCCAGCATGTTCCCAGAGTCCAGAATGAGTTTACCAATGCATTGGCTACCCTATCATCCATAATACAATATCCAGATATGAATTTCATTGATCCTATCCAGGTGAAAATCCATGATCAGCAAGCTTATTATGCTCATGTCAAAGAAGAAGCAGATGGAAAAACTTGTTTTCATGATATCAAGGAATATTTGGCAAAAGTAGAATACCTGGAGCTTGCAAACACTACTCAGAAGCGCATTCTGCGAAGATTGTCCAACAATTTATTTCACAGTAGAGTAATCCTATATATGAGGTCTCCGAATTTGGTATTACTAAGGTGTGTTGACGCGAATGAAGCATCTAAACTGCTAGAGGAAATTTATGCTGTGACCTGTGGTCCGCATATGAACGGCTTTGTCTTAGCCAAGAAGATCCTCAGAGCCGGTTACTTCTGGATGACTATTGAGATGGACTGCATCTAGTACGTCCGAAAATGCCACCACTGCCAGATACATGCAGACATGATAAGGGTGCCACCAAATGAGCTTAATGCAATATGCACACCATGGTGGTTCGCCGCTTGGGGAATGGATGTTATTGGGCCAATCGGACCTACTGCTTCCAACGGGCACAGATTCATCCTAGTGGCAATTGACTACTTTACCAAATGGATCAAAGAAGCATCCTACAAAACAATGACTAGAAAGGTCTTGGCAGACTTTGTCCACGACCATATCGTCTGTCGATTCTGGATCCAAGAGTCATTCATTATTGATAATGGCTCCAACTTAGACAGTGACTTCATGAAGCTATGTGTGAAACGTTCAAGATCAAACACAAAAATTCCATAGCCTACAAACCCCAGATGAACGGAGTCATGGAAGCTGCCAACAAAAATATTAAGAAGATACTGAGGAAATGGTAGAGAACCATAAGCAATGGCACGAGAAGATATCATTTGCTCTATTCGGGTATGGCACCACAGTCCGCACATCGATTGGGGCAACTCCATACATGCTGGTTTATGGTACAGAGGTAGTCATCCCTGCCAAAGTAGAGATTCCTTCCTTGAGGATCATACAAGAAGTTGATCTCGATGGCATGGAATGGTGAGAAACCGCTACGAGCAGATGTCTCTTATAGATGGGAAGAGGATGAATGCAGTTTGCCATGATCAACTTTATCAGAACAAAATGTCTAGAACTTTCAACAAGAGAGTCAAGCCAAGACGGTTCACATCGGGGTAGCTGGTTTTAAAGAAAAAATTTTCTGCATCAAGATGAAGCCAAAGGGAAATTCTCTCCAAATTAGCAGGGTCCATACATGGTTCATCGGGTTTTGACAGGGGGAGCGCTACTATGTATAATCTTATGTTTTTCCTACATGATGTAATTTGAACTACGTCTGACCTGATTCTCATTTAAGAGGGGATAGGTAGGCAGCCTTATGATTCGGTCACAATTCAATAAAATTTTCTTTTCCCCCCGTAAACGGAAACTAGGCAGAATTTTGAGGAGGACCCTCAAAATTCCAAAGTAACTTCGGCCGATCATCACAGGCAACCGTCAGAAGTATCAACCCATTAAACTGGGGTAGAATTTTGAGGAGGACACTCAAAATTCTAAAGTAAGAGAGGTTGCAATGTCCTGAACCACGTCATAGTCATTGGTTCATCTAAAAACTATTTCTTATATACTTATGTCATCTAAAAACTATTTCTTATATACTTATGTCATATTTTTAACAAACTCATGCATGTTTATTATTGAAATTGCTTTGTTCAGCAACGCTACTCCTATGCTACATACCGTGTCATCAGATTGGAGCCGAGCAGGTCAAGCAAAGTTAGCGGGGACACGAACGAACCTTTCCCCTTTACAAACTCACGATTCTTCTTTGGATGCAGGCACCCAAGTCGCAAAATAATATATTATACACTCATACTGTTTAGGAATACAACTCTTGGAATTGTCACACCTATTCACACTCGCTATCCGCATACAATATCCCCAATAGCCACAGTATCACAATTAGCTACCATCTATCAGCAAAGAAATTTTAGAACCATTCTCCTTTTATTTTTTGCATAAAGCTACCATTCTGCCTTCCGAGACTAAGCTCTATCTCCATCTACATTCCTGCATTTCATAAGGGTACCATTCTGCCTTTCGAGACTAAGCTTTGTCTCCATCTGCATTTCTTACATTGCATAAGGCTACCATTCTGCCTTCCGAGACTAAGCTCTGTCGCCTTCTGTATTTCCTGCATTGCATAAGGCTACCATTCTGCCTTCCGAGGTTAAGTTCTACCTCCATCTGCATTCTTGCATTGGATAAGGCTACCATTCTGCCTTCCGAGACTAAGTTCTGTCTCCATCTGCATATCCTACATTGCATAAGGCTACCATTCTGCCTTTCGAGACTAGGCACTATCTCCATCTGCATTTTTGCATTGCATAAGGCTACCATTCTGCCTTCCGAGACTAAGTGTTGTCTCCATCCGCATGGCTAAAAGATCGCCACTTAATTTACATCCTGCATGGCTGAAATATCACCACTTATTTACATCCTGCATGGCTAAAATATCACCACATCATTTACTTCTTGAATGGCTGAAATATCGCCGCTTTATTTGCACCTGCATCGGCTGAAATATCGCCACTTTATTGCATTTTTCTGCATAGCTAAAAGATCGCCACTTATTGAATTTTGCATTAGCTGAAAGATCGCCACCTTATTTATATTTTTTGCATTGGCTGAAAGATTACCAAACTGTCCAAAGGCGTCATTGTTCGAAGGCACCATCTTCATAGCCCGATAACGCCATGCCATGGCTTGAGGACACCTTTTATCTCTTGCATATCATTATTCAAAGGCATCATAGCTCAGAGGCATCATCCTCATAGCCCAAGAGCATCATTTCATGGCCTGATAATCCTTTATTATATGCTTCATGGCGAAGGACATCATGGTCTAAGGACGTCATCCTAACCGTCCAAAGACAACATTCATGGTCCAACGGGAATTTGCATCACGTTTAATTTTTCTGCACGATATACGCTTGTATTTCTTATTTGCAGGTAAACCAACTAGCAACGGTTGTCTCAGCATGAGAGATCCCGCTCCAGTTCCTACAATTCTATCAGACTTTCACCATCCATCCCAACCTAAACGTTGCGTCCGTTCTTGGAAAACCTCCATCGGCATGCTCCGTCGATGGACCCCGAACTACATATGGTCTGATTCCTATAAGACCAAGGATATGTAGGTAGATCAGGGACTAGATCAAAAATTGGCCATCATATCGTTACCCGACAACTCTTTCATCCTTCCCGGGTAAAGAGGGGCAACTGTTGATACGCAATTTTTTCCTGTATATTTTTTATATGCAAAATACTTTCAAAATAGTATATACATGCATATATAATAATACCCAAGTATTTTATTATTTTTTCCAATTTTTAAAAGATTTTTAAACTAATTTATTGCCCTATTTTAGCAGTACAAAATTAATAATTATTCCCAAAATTATGATTTTAGTCATTCAGTTATTGTATTCTCATATTTATAGCAAAATATAGCTAATGTAATTTTTGCACATTTTTTTAAATTTATCTGTTATTTTTAAAGCTAAATTGCACTTAATTGCAATATTAGCCTATTTTAAGAATTAATTGTATTCATCATTACAAATTGTATTCCACTATTTTTAATCTAATATTTATATACTATCAACTAATTTAGCACCTTTAATTTATTTTCAAATATTTTTTTACTATTTTTATAAAATAAAAAGGGAAAAAGTGGCTATTTAAAATCTAGCCCTATTTCATTTCAATTTTAGCCCAAATTGACCCCTCATTTAACCCCAGTTTTAATCTCAATTGTACTGGCCCAAATCCTAAATTACCTGACGCCCTGACCCGTTAATATTTACCCGCCCGACTCCCCTTTGATCTAGGTCGTTGATCAAAATGATCAACGGCCACGATTCCCCCTTGCCTTTTTAAATTCCCAAACCCCCCAACCCTAGAACATTTTTTCTGAGACGTCGCCTTTGAATCCCTATGTCTCTCAAACACTCTCAAACCTTCCCTGAACTCTCATCATGTCCCACCTTGAACTCAACGGAATCAATGGCTTCCCAGGTTGTGAGGCCCCTATACTCATATCCTATTGCTCCTATGTTCTTGATACTTGAAGATTCGAGGCCAAACCTCTAAGGTCTTCACTCAGACCTTTGCCGATTCGAGGTCTCAGGGTCATCTCCGGCCTTGCTCCGGCGTACCATGGTATTTTGAGCCTGGTTTTGACCTCTCCGACTCAGATTAAAGACCTTTTCAAAGCCTTTCTCATTCTAGGGTTCTTATGAAACCCTAACCCTTCGCGGTTCTCTTCGATCTTTCTAGATTTGTTGTGTATCTATGCTCTACTTGAGTTTTCAAACGATTTCCCTAGCTTTGCTTTCAAAACCGCTTCTTTTTTATCTTGGGTTTTCTGAAATGTTAAGTGTTTTTATGAATTTTTTCTTTCTTATTCGTATGTTTGCCTCTACTGTGTTCATGTATCATCTTTTATGTATTTGTATCACCGTGTTTTTTAATACTATGGTCTTGTAGACTTCTCTAATGTATTTTTTCCATGTTCTTATATGTTTATCTTACTGTATTTTCCTATATGCTTGTCTACTATACTTTTCCGATGTTCTTGTGTTCTTCTACTGCATTTTCCTACTGAGTTTTAAGTTTCTTTGTTTGCCTGCTACTGACCCCTGTTAAAGATCTCTTGAAAGATACTTTTAAGCATGCTTCTTCTGTTCTTATCAGTATTTGCCATTATGTTCTTTGAATCCTTCTACTGTGATTGCATGTTGCTTTGCTATCATGTCTCATGAGTTCTGTTGCTGGAGGAAGCATGGTAGAAGCTTCAGTTCTTTTTTGAAACCTCTATACATGTTTTGATCCAATGGCTCTCTCTCTCTCGTTGTTTATTTTCCTGAACTAGGGTTCTTATTTCAAAATCCCCAACTCTTTTAGGTCAATTTCGTAGTTTCATATGATTCTGACTTTTTTTATAAACTCTTCTAAACTCTGTTACTGGACTTTTCTGCATTGGATTACACGACAGTTTTCTTTCATGCTCACATGCTCCTTATATATGATGAATTTTTCTCTAAATGGTTTTCAAATTTGCAATTAGTGTAAACTTCTTTCTGAATATTTTCTTTCCATCTTTTCCTTTATGACTCGATTTAGGTAAAAATCTTTCCCAACTTTCTGACTTGATTCATTCATAACAAAATTTATGGCCTCAGATTTCTTGGCTATTAATTGATTTTATTTCCTTAATTTGTACAACCGTGTATTTCAAAGACCTTGTCCTTAAATAGCCGTTATGTATTTGCCACTAATTTACTACTTTGCACAAAGTGTTGGATTAATTTCTTTCCTTAATTGGTTTTACCCGTTTGAAATTGAATCCCTGAATTAAGGGAAGCCTTGTGTAATTGATTTACAATCAATCTTCAATTATTTTCTTACCTTATTTTCTCATGACTTTCACACTATAAATACACGACTCTTTAACACAAAGAGAGACGATTTTTAATAATCCTCCACTACTACAATTCATAACTCTTCTGAACTCTTACTCTACATAAGAGAACTCTCTCTTCTTGTCTGCATTCTGATTTTCACAAGACTACTTCCTATTTGTTTCCTTGAAACTAGTATATCCTAATTCTAATTAACAGCATCACAACAACGTGTTTACTTACAACTTTCTGCATCTATGTCTCTTTTCTACTTGGGCAGATTTAAATACTTAAACTAGCATGTTGATTTCTTTTGTTTGTTTCTGTTATGAACTCCTCTTCCCTATTCCCTTTATGTGTTTTGAGATACAGTTTAAAACATGGCAATATGCAAGTTACGGTCTATGGATTAAACTTGATCCCTTAGGGGATCCTAATCTCTAAATAATATGTTTTAGTAGGCTTATGGGTACACCAACATCTCTCATTTTTGGGTTATGCCCATTAGCCTAATTTATCTCTTGCAATTCCCCATTCCTTATATCCCTATGTGTACTGTTTCCCTTTCACTTTTCCCTCTTGGAATTCTGCACTTGCACTCTCCCTCTTAGTTCCTAAGTTCTGGCCCCCTCTTGTGAGCCTTGCCTTGGGACCTTGAGTTCCCTCTGAACTTGGACACCTGAGGGCTGACCCTTCGACATTGCACTTTGGCTTAATATGGTGATACATTTGGTGTAAGCAGTGCCCCGAGTTCTTAAGAAGCTCTTAGCAAACTCTAACACACCTAAGTGGTAGAAAGGCTTTGAACATTGATCTTTGGAGTTGGTATACTTCATACTTCAGACAGGAAGTCTGAATCAGGCTCTCCTAGGTTATAATTTTAAAATTTTTGATGTATTTTCTTTACTTTATTTTTCTTTGGACTGTAATAAATTTGTATAACTTTTGGGTATGATTAGTGAAAAAGGAGAGGTAACTATGCATGTATATGGGTAGATTTTATATAGTTACCATGCCTATAAGACTCCTACATTTTTCATATAGTTACCATGCCCATAAGACTTTTGCATTTTCATATAGTTACCATGTCTATAAGACTCCTGCATTTTTCATATAGTTACCATGCCTATAAGACTTATGCATTTTATATAGTCACCATGCCTATAAGATTTGTGCATGTCATTTAGCTACCATGTCTATAAGATTTGTGCATCTCATTTAGCTACCATGTCTATAAGAACTTCTGCATCTCATTTAGCTACCATGTCTATAGGGATCCCACTTTCATGTAGATACTATGTCTATAGCTCATGCATACGCACGTAGAGAATATGCCTATAGGTCATTTCTGATTCTTGCACACCCGCTTTTTACTAGGCAAACTTGTCTATAGGTCCTAATAACCAAAAAAAATGTAATCAGATAACACGCCATACTTGGATAATCATGTTACAGAATCTCTGCACTCTTCTATGTCTATAACACATTTTAAGTTGGCAAACACATAGAAAGCATGCCTATAGGGGTTCAAATTCAAAACTGAATAGCTCGCTCGTTTGCAAGTCTAAACTGTCAATGGTAATGCATTATCAATTGCAGAACTTATACTCCTTATATTAAAATTAGCAACATATCCTCAAATCAACATGTAATCAGTTCATACTCTTATTTCTGAAATATGTAGATATCCTGCCTATAGGTTTTCGTCTATCACTTAGGCAAGCCTTAGGATAAACTTATAAGCTGAATCAGATTTTATTAACTACAACCCGTAGGCAGGCCTGATTCGGGCTTCTTCTCTGAACTATGTAATATGCCAGTCTGCCTCAACCTCTTTTAAGCTTAATCAGACCTTAATCAGTACGTGCAAGACATGCGAAACTATATGCGTTTCTTTGATCTAAGGAGGCATGTTTGAGCCTTATTTGTTTATGTGTTTTCCCCATACTTGTTATATGTGTTCTTGTTTGTCGCCTAGTATTTTTACCTTTGAAACTATAAAAGCCCAACATCCCTTCCCTTTAGGATTAGTAGTCTTAAATGCCTCCGAGACTGATAGGATTGGGGCGGGAAATAGCATGTAAACAAGACTATTCTGTGCTTTAGTATCTTAAAGGGGTGGGAAAGGGTAGATATGGATATGATGACCACGCGATAACACCACATGTATAAGTGATTACCGGGTGTTGTGTGGGGTGATCCATATTATTAATAAACCTAGGATCCCCTTTCCTTTGTTCATTGTTTCTTTTAAAACGTCTTTTCTAAATCAACACTTTTTAATGCTTTCCGACTTTGTTTATTTCTAACCATTATGTGAAAATCCCATGTTATTCGAAGCCTTACTTGTCTATATGTTATTTGTACCTTAAGTCACAACAATAGCTTGGCCGGGAACCACACTAGTGAATTCTGAGGGGTGCCTAATACCTTCCTCTTCGAATAATTTCAAGTCCTTACCCAATCTCTAGTTAACCAAACAAAACCCCTCTTAGTGTCCTAATATACTTAAATCATTAGGTGGCGACTCTTCAATTCTATTAAACCCAATTCCCAAAAGAGAACGAGTTGTCCTCCCAAATGTCATAAACCCGATTTCGCGAGAAAAAGGAGGCGCGACACCTTGCAAGGTATCAAAGTTTCCCAAAGCAACAAACTTCAAACAAATACTAGCACAAACATATTTAACATATGAAAATTCCTCCAGGTCATGTTGATACTGTTGTATCGCTGATTTTGGTGGAGTTTCCAAAAGGGAGATTTTATTTATGTTGGTCTGTATTAGTGCCATTTTTTTCAGGGCATGCGCCACCTCGTTCCCTTGTCTGAAGCTATGCCTGAGTACCACTTTTCCTCCTTGTTTGTTTCATCAACCATCTGCATTTATAGATTATGTTTGTGTAAGTAGGGTGATCATTTTCAAACATATTGATTATCTCTGATGCATTTGTTTATATTTCCACTGGCGTTAAGTTGTGCTGTATTATGATTTGCACGAATCCTCTCAAGGCTTGGAGCTCCACTTGTGTTGCTGATAGGGTCAGAATTTTCATGTGAAACGCTAGGATCCAGCTTCCTATGTTATTTCTTGCTACTCTACCTATGCCACCTTGCCAATTATTACCATTGAAAGCACCATCTATGTTGAATTTGTACCAGCCCGTTGGTGGTTTATTCTAGTGTATCTTGATCTGTTTATGGACTATATTATTGATACCTTTCTTTGTTAGTAGGTTATATTCAACCACATGTTTTATAATAGAGTTCCAATTTAGGCTATAATTTGTATTATTTTGGTTATTGTTGTTCCTATTTTTCCAGATTAACCAAGTTGAGAAATGGTATATTTCAACCCATTTGAGATATGTATGGTGGAAGGTATGGGTTGCATCCTTTATTTGGTCTATCCAGTGGTCTTTTGAAGTGGGATTGAGGTGAATTTCAAGGTCAGTCCAGATGTGCTTGATAGAGGCACAATCCCAAATAATGTGATGAATAGTTTCATCATATAATTTGCATGTGTGCCATTTAGGGTTAATATTTATCCCTATATGGGTTAGGTAGGCCTTTGTGCGGATCCTATTATGGTACCATTTCCAGATGAAGAATTTTATTTTGTTTGGACAGTGAAGTTTCCACAGCCAGTTGTAATCTTTTTCGCATGGTTCGTGTTGGTCAGTGAGCTTATAACACGAAGAAGTTGAGAATATCCCATTTGAGTTAAGGCTCCAAATATTATGTGTTGAATTAGTGAGAGGAATATTATATTTCATAATAGCATTTATGTTATTTAAGATGCTGTTTGGCAACTCAAAAGATAACTTTGTGAGGTCCCAATTCTTCACCGAAGTTATATTACCAATAGTGAGTTTTTATTCTTTGACGTTTAGGGGGCCTTCAATAGAATTTCTTAGATTACTAATATTAGGAATCCAGTTTGATTCCCAAATATTGAGGGTGGTGTTAGTGATATCGCATATGGTTCCTTTATTGCAATAATACCAATCTTTCAATATACGTTTCCATAGGAATGAGTGATGATTTTTATTCCTAGTACTCCCATATTTACTAGTTATAATTTGGGTCCATAGGGAGGTAGTGTTTATCAGTCTCCAAGTTAGACTGGTAAGTAAAGTCAGGTGTTTGCTTCTAGCTTTCCTAATTCCTAGTCCCCCTTTTTCTTTATTCCTTGTAATAGAGTCCCAGCTAAAAAGGTGGATTTTTCTTTTGTCGGTAGTAGAGTTCCATATGAAATCTCATTGTATCTTATCAATTTCCTTGATTATTTTTGTAAGGAGATGGGAATATTGCATGATATGATTTGGTGAGAGTGGATGTGACTAGAGTGCATCTACCAGCCATATTTAGCCATCTAGCTTTCCAACTCCCCAGCTTTATTCTCATTTTATCAATCACAAATTGATAGTCTTTGTGACTTGGTTTCGAGTTAATAATAGAAAAGCCTAAGTAAATAACAAAAATATCACTAAGCTTGATGTTGAGGATGGAAGATAATTCTTTTCTAGCTATCTTTGAGCAGTTAGGAGAGACAATTAGTTTTGATTTTGTTTTGTTAATAGATTGTCCTGAGAGTATTCAGAAGTCATTAAGACTTTGAAGCATTGTGAGAGCAGTTTTAGTATTTGCTTTGCCTATGAGGGTTATTTCGTCGGCAAAAAATAGATGCAAAAGATTAGGACTCCTAGGGTTAATTTTTAAAGCATCCTATTTCGTAGTGTCAATTTTGTGGTGGATCATGATGGAAAGCATTTCCATACATAGTATGAAAATGTATGGGGACATTGGGTCTCCTTGTCTAATCCCTCTTGTTGGAGGAAAGAGATCTTATTTGGTTCTATTTACTAGGACGGAATAACTAGGAGTGCTTATGCAAGACATGATTAGGTTAGTGATTTTTGGAGGAATTTAAAGTATTTTAAAGTTCTATGAACAAGAGACCACTCAAGTTTGTCAAAGGCCTTTTCAAGATCTATTTTAAGGACCATATGACCTTCTATTGATTTTGAATTTCTAATGTAGTTAACTAATTCTTGAATTATTAAAGCATTATCACAAGCTCGTCTACCATTAATAAAGCTTGCTTGTTGAGGACCAATTACTTTATTAAGAAGGGTTCTTATTCTATTGGCAATGATTATGGTAATAATTTTATTAATGGTATTGCAGAGGCTAATGGGCCTAAAGTTTCTTAGGTTGTTAGCATTTTAAAACTTGTGAATTAGGCATAAGTAAGTTTTGTTAATGATTGTAGGGATACGACAGTCGTCACGAACTTTATGACAAAAGACATTTACACTATCTTTGATGGTATTCTAGTACTTTTGATAGAAAAAAGGGTGTAGACCATCAGGACCTAGGGATTTATAGGGTCCAAATGAGAATATTGCCTTCCTAATTTCTTGATCATTTAGAGGTAAGTCTAGGCACGACAGATCATTCTTAATGGCTAAAGGGGTTTCTTTAATATTTGTGTGCCAATTATAATGAAAATGAGTGGTAGTAAAAAGATCTTTGAAGTAATTTATAGTATGAGTCATTATACACTTGATGGTCATTTATCCAATTGCCCATGTCGTCTTTAAAGAAACTATTTTATTAATTCTTCTTCTATTAGTAGCACTGATGTGGAAAATTTTGGTGTTTGCATCACCATCGTTTAACCACAGTACTCTGGACCTTAATTTCCAGTAATGTTCTTCCAGTTTGAGGATGTCATTATATTGTTGGGCAAGGTTATCCACTAATTGTTGGAGGAAAGGGCTAGTATGGTAATTAGGACTACTTTGTATCCCTCATAGCCTGGCCAGGACTTTTCTTTTTCTTCTATGTATATTACCAAAGTTTTCTTTGCTCCAAAATCTTATGTCCTCTTCAAAAGAGCTAGCTGCATCTAGTAGTTCTTTGTTAATCCAGCTTTTTTCCACTAGATTAATAAAATCAGAATGGCAACACCACATTTTGTTTCTAATCTAAAAGGTTTGTCCATGTAATTTTTATTAATGTTGTTTAAGAAGACTAGGATGGGATTATGGTCTGAGTATGTCTTAGGGAGGTGTATTATAGAGGATTGGGGGTATTAGTCAAGCCATTCTACATTAGCATACACTTTATCTAATCTTTCCATAACTAATCCCTTATTTATTTCCTACGATTTGACCACGAAAACTTTGATCCTTTGAAACCTAGGTCAAGTAATTTACAGTGATTAATGCTAGCTATTATTTTTCTAGCCCTATTTATCTCCTCTAATTTTTTATCAGTTCCAGTAACATCATTAAAATCACCTCCCATTAACCACGCCCTTTTATAATTATCAGAAATATTTTCTATATTTTTGTAACGATCCGACCGGTCGTTTTGAGCCCTAGCGTATCGTTCAGCAGTCTGAGGCCATGAGCAGTTTCATTTCAGGTGTTGTGACTTGTTCGCATGATCGGAACTTAAATTCAGGAAGATTAGAGTTAAATTTAGATGAAAATTCTCATTTGAGAAGCTTAAAGTTGAAAGAATGAAATAGGATTGGAATTTTGAGTAAACGACCTCAAAATCAGGATCTGAAGGTTCCAGCAGGTTCGTATGATGATTTTGGAATTGGGCGTATGCCTGGATTGGGTTTTGGATAACCCGGGAGCGTTTTGGCGCCTATTGTGGAAGTTAGCATTTTAGAAGGAATTTATTAAGTTTGGCTTAAAGTGCATTTCAGTGTTATCGATGTCCGTTTGGGATTCTGAGTTTGTGAATAGCTCCGTATGGTGATTCTGGAGTTGGGAGAGCGATTGAAAGTGAATTCGGAGGTCCGTATGTCGTTTTGAAGCCATTTGGCGAAAGATAGAAATTTGGAGGCTTTTGAGAAGTTTGACAGGAGGTTGAATTTTGGATATCGGGGTTGGAATCCGATTTTGGAAGTTGGAGTAGGTCCGTATGTCAAATATGACTTGTGTGGAAAATTTGAGGTCAATCGGACGTGATTTGATAGGTTTAAGCATCAGAAGTAGAAGTTGAAAAGTTCAAAGTTCATAAAGCTTGGGTTGGAGGTGAATTGATGATTTTAACGTTGTTTGATGTGATTTGAGGCCTCGAGCAAGTCCGTAATGTGTTTTGGGAATGGTTGGTATGATTGGTTGGGGTCCCGGAGGGCTCGGGTGAGTTTCGGGTGTTCATCGGATCAAAATTTGATTTTTGAGAAGGTTGGGGGCTGCTGCTTCTGGTATTTCCACTTCTGCGGATTTGGGACCGTAGAAGCGGCCCTGCATAAGTGAAGGAGAAGTCGCATAAGCGGCTGGCGTGGAGCAGCCCAGGCATCACAGAAGCGGCCCAGGGACCGCAGAAATGGTCCGCTCCCCTTTAGCCCAAGCCGCAGAAGCGACATCCGTAGAAGCGGACAGAATGCCACAGAAGCGGAAGCTACTGGGGCAGTGAGGATGTTTTATGTTCGGGGTTGAGTTCATTTCAACCCCATTTTTCTTCCATTGGAGTCGATGGGGAGCAGCTTGGGGATGCCATTTTCGTCACTTCTCATGAGGTAAGTAATTTATGCTAGCTTTGAGTTAAATACAAGGTTTATACATGGATTGAGGCATGGAAATTAGTATAAAATTGGGGCTTTGGTGGAAAACCTAGAAAATCATATTCTTGGAATTTAACCACGATTTTGAGTATGGAATTAAGAGAAAATTGTATATTTGAGTTCCTAAGGTCATGGGCGACCTTTATCTTTGAGAAATTTTGGATTTCGGGCTCGTGGGCCGGAGGGCATTTATGTCAAATTTTCGTTCGGGGTTAGGAATGGTTATAAATTGGGTTGTAAAGTATAATTTAGCATATATTAATGGATTTATATTATCGTTGGCTAGCGTTTGAGCATTGTGCTTTGGTGCAAGTCTTAGGAAGAATGTAGAATGCCGGTTGTGGATCTTCAGAGCGAGGTGAGTCTCCTTTCTAATCTTGTGAGGGGGAATTTACCCCATAGGTGAAGTAATTGATTATGTGCTCCTATTTGTGGGGGCTAGGTACACACGAGGTGACGAGAGTCCGTGCGTAGCTACTATTATGCTATTGTCCTGGTAGTTAGGACCCAAAAGCATGTGTATGTGGATTTATTCTGAACACATAGGTAGCTTGAATTGATTAACTCACATCGAATTAGTAAGTAAATTTCTAAAAGAATTAAACTTCATTTCTTAAATTATTAAAGGAGAATTGGTTTTATTTGAATAAATATTCCCCGATAAATTCTTATTTGACTGATTGAGCATGTACTTTATGCGTGCCTGCGTCGCATGGATGATTCGCGAGCAGGATATGTGTTTAATTATGGAACGGGCCGAATGCCTTGGTGATAATAGATGCATCTATGGTTCGTGCCGCTCGACCCTCGGCAGTCCACAATTTACATTCTGTTGGAGCGGGCCGTCGACCTCGGCATGATTTACACATGATTATCTGTTACTTTGAAATTTGTAAATGTGGAATTGGCCCTATGTGGCTTGACATAAACTGATAAGATAATAAAGAACATACTTCAGAAGCCCTTGATTTATTGTTGAAGGTGTTTACCTGTTTGTTGGCTTCACAATCAGAACTTTTATATAAATCCATGATTATTCTCGCACTTATAGAATATTGCTAATTGACCTCTAGTGAATGTCGGAGTTGGCCATCTCGTCTCTACCCCTTCGGGATTAGGCGGGATACTCACTGAGTACACACTGATTACGTACTCATACTACACTTCTTTGCATTTTTATTACATAGGTATATATACACCTCTAGCAGCCTATTGGGTGTAGCAACATGGATGACGCTGGGACTAGGTGAGCTGCATCATTGAGGCGACCGCAGCTAGAGTAGTTCCTTCCAATGTACTGTATTTACTTTCCGCCCACTGTATTCTGGGCGGGTGTTATATTTTCTCTGATCAGTAGTCGCTCATGTACTTGTGACACCGGGTTTCTAGGAGGGTTTACAACGGATTTGTTCTAACTGTTATTATTTAATTTTGAATTCTAGTTGTGAACTTTTATTCATAAAAATGGAAGGAAAAACCTTAGATTTTCAAAAGTATTAAAAGAGGAATTAATTGATAAGTTAGTTGGCTAGCCTGGCAGAGGTGTCCGGCGCCACCATGACCCTTAGTGGATTTTGGGTCGTGACAACATGGTATCAGAGCACTAGGTTCCCGTCGGTCTCACGAGTCATGAGCAAGTCTAGTAGAGTCTCGCGGATCGGTACGGAGACGTCCGTACTTATCCTCGGGAGGCTGCATGACTGTTAGGAGTACTTCCCTTCTGGATTTCCTTATCGTGTGGTTCGATTCCTTTGAGGCGTATGCTTTTGATTCCTTCTCACTCAATCTTACGAGACGCGAGCGCTTGTCATAAATCGAAAATTGAAGGATTGTAATGGCACTACAAATGTGGTGCGAGATGATTTTCCCCAGTATAGTTGATTGGAAAATTATAGTCGGATTTTTTAGGGATATTCTATTGTTTCAACTCAGTAACAGAACTTCTACGAGCCTTGAGGCTAGGCACAAGTTGCCATGATGCTTATGAGCAATTATTCCGCAGTTTTGTTGTGATGGTGGGACGTATGCCTACGGGTCGGGCAGTGAATTAATTGAAGGGAGGTTTACTCAGTGTGTAATAAAGGGATTCGGTATTTTATTCCCGGCAGAGGAAGTCAAATGAACTGACGATGGTAAGAAGTGGACTGGTGGAAGTAATGAAACGTGGTGATTACAAACATGGTGGAGTTCTCCTCTCCATTGGGGTATTGTCGTCCTAATTGGACGTACTAAGTTTGTCGATGTTATAATTTGCTACAATTCGCCTTTATGGCAGGATATTGTGAACTAGTATTAGAGCTACGACTGTTAGATATCGCATGGTGTAGTGGTTTAAGATCGAATCTGAATTTCTAATGTTGACGGGTCGATAAAGATGACCTTTGGAAAGGTTTAAAGTTAGTAACAATGGTGGGTTCAAGTGCGATGAAGGTAGATTTTATCTGAGGCAACAATTGAGCAGCAAAGTATGGGGAACGACATGTGGGAAGTGTCAGGTGCTGCTTAAAACTTCTAGGAGGCCAAGTGTGAGGAGCAAGGTCAAGTGGTTAATTAAAGAGACGAGTTCCGCCAAAGTGGGAGTGGCGGGTGTTTCATATGGGCTTGGTAGTAGGATGACTACGCGCCTTAAAGAGAGTTTGGATCGAGTTGGGGATTTTAATGATTAGTGATTGAAGCCTACGGGTATGATGTTAAGCACGGACTATTATGCGGCAGAAGATTGATATGGCAGAAATGAGCAGCTTGAAATGGAGGAGGGTGCAGCATAACCCTGAAGTTGGAAGGATGTTGCCGCACGTTTAATTGATGTTCGAAAGGGGCGAATGGACTTGTGCAACTGGAAGGTGAGCTCGGACTCAGGATGGGCTATTGATGTCATAGGAAATGTACCCCGTGCAGCAGTGTGGAAAGATATCGGGAGGTGATTCCCCTAGGTGGGTTATTCCCCATGAGCAGGTTAGCGGTCGCGTGGTTGGCGAAGCTTCTGCAAAGAATTATTTTGGTTGTTCAACAAATAGATCGGTCGTGCGAATGTGGTGAATGATTCAGAATATGAAAGATGGGTCTTTACAGGAAGATTCCGAGTAATTTTGATAACTTATGATGGGAGGTTATGTCAATAAGAGGTAAAAAGGTCGGGAGAACTCAAGAATTGTGAAATGATGGCTTCAAGCTAAGTGGGAGTGTCCCACCGCTTGTGATTGGGCTGTATGATTAACTACTTGCATGATTTCTGGTTATTCGCATATTGATGGATTATTTCAGCTCTGAGAAAAGACCATAAGTGGTAATTCAAGCAAATGAATTGTTGGAGGCATGCGATGGTTGACCTTATTGGCTCGTGTCCGGAATTGGAAAAAGGTTCAGGACTTATGCCTTGTATGGATACAAGTTTCAGAGAAAGTGATTTTCGCCAGGTGGCTCGCCGAGAGAGTATTCGTGTGCTATAAGTTCTATGGAGCGAGTTATGTTTGGGACCAAGCCAGAGCGGGTGGCTCTCAATAATGGTTCCAGTGAATTCAGAAGTTAAAGTGTGGTGCCCGATGATTTCGAGCCTATAAGTACAACTAAGAATCAGGCTTTGTAGCAACTTATGAGAAGGTGCCCTAGATGTTCTATGAAATTTGGACTTGTGATGTAGCACCTGAAAGGTATGAAATAGTTTGTGGGATTTGAGACAGCCTTGTCTCGTGATTCAAGGACACTCGGGGTGAGTGTAGATGGAGTATGTTATGTGTTGAATGGAGTTAGTCTTATTTTTAAGGCAAGCAAGGAGGAATTGGAAGAAGGTAAATTGACTAGCCATAGTTGAATTGGCATATTGGGGCCAGTGATCAGTTTGGTCCGCGAGATCAAGTTATGTGTATGAATTGTGAGGGTATGTGTGAGGCCTGTCGGCTGCCGCGATTGATGATTTATCAGGGTCATTCTTCTG
Organism: Nicotiana glauca; assembly: GCA_026770625.1. Classification (NCBI taxonomy): domain Eukaryota; kingdom Viridiplantae; phylum Streptophyta; class Magnoliopsida; order Solanales; family Solanaceae; genus Nicotiana; species Nicotiana glauca. The sequence continues at coordinate 302,733 of MU668225.1, forward strand.
TTGTGGCTTGTTATGTGGAAGCAGATTTCGGAAGGGCTATTGTGTCTTGGACCACTACTTGCAGATTTGCACATTCTACGGTTATGGAAAATTACCTGCATATTGCTATGATTCTCCTGAAGTGAGTTAAGTGGAAGGTTCGTATATGCTGAAGTGTTAAAATATTAATGATTTCGGAGTTATGATGAAAAATTGTGTTCTATCGTATGTTGGCACGTTGGGTGCAGTGAGTAGCATGGGAATACAAAGTGAGGATCAAGGTTGTAGTTCAGTGTTGACAAGGATGTCACGGGCTCGGATGGGCAAGGAAGGGGTTGAATGATTAGAGTAAATCGGTATTGCCTCCACGTCACCTGAGATCGATGTGTTGTGGAAGAGGTTTTGCATCCTGGTTAAGGATTTTGGGTCTCTTTTACGCGTTAGTACATTCAATGGTTTAGATGTGCAGACCCGATTCATCGTTATGGTAGATTGTGGGAGTGTGTCCTATAGGAAGATTGCACAAATGTGGCACGACGCCACTTGATTGATTAAAGAGATAAACTGAGTATGAAAAATTGTGATGAGATCGTTAAATTGAGAATGGATGCCTGGAGGGCACTTGGATTCTGAGTTGTGGATTGTACTCCGGTTATGATGGTTGTCCTTGTATGTTACGAGAGGTGGGGAATTAGTATGGACCTTTGAAAGGTCATTGGCTTAATTTGATATGATCAGGATCGACTTGAGGTCAGTGGATGAATTTAAATGTGAATTTGGGCTTTATAGCAGGCCAATTGTGTTCATTTCAGTAATGCGCTCCTTATGGAGTAGTCAGGGTGTCATCTCGTTGTCAGATATCTCATGAAGTGATACATTGCGCCGTGTGAGTCATGAGACGGCATGAGAAATTGTGTATGTGTTGAGGGCCCACGTGGGAATGTCGCATTATGAGCAAGATGGCTCTCGATATTCAGACTGTATATCGCACCTCAGTTGTGCCCGAGTTTTGTAGCTTATCGCGCTACGTGTCCCCTCGGTGATGGCATTATGCCCTTAGCGTGCTTGTGACCTAGATTCGGTATTTTATCACAATGAGCAAATTAGCTCGATGTGTATCTCCTTATGTGAGTTCTACGTGTGGATCGGGTGTCGCGCTGCCATGGTTATATTGTGAGGATCGGGTGGCACGCTGCCATGGTTATATTGCGAGGATCGGGTGGCATGCTGCCATGGTTATGCTGTGTGGATCGGGTTGCACGCCGCAATAGTGTGATGATGAGTGTAGCTTCCTATATGCTAATTTTGTATGTTCCGCTTCCTAATTTCTAAGGAAAGTCCGTAGTAGTGCGGGAGTTAGGTAATTCCTTCCAGAGTTCGATTTTCTATTTGTGTTGTGTTCGAATTGGTGGCCTATTGCCAGATTGTGGCGTCATATGAGACTTTTGATCGCATTCGGTGTGGCTTATTGCCTGAGCAGTTCGTACTGGGTGAGATGAGACTGTGGGATTTAGGATCAGTGCAATCTGATTATATGAAGTATATTAAGGAGCAAAGATCATTATTTGGTTTAGAATGTGGTAATGTTTCTTGTCAAAGGTATAGACTCGATGGATGGTTGACTCGGCAGTTGATCATGAATTTCAGCATCTCATCCGTCGTGGCGGTATTGTAATAGTTAGAGTAAGACCTATGTAGGTCATGAGGTGCAATGGGAGCATCGGATTCGTGGAATTTTGAAAAATTCAAATGGAAATGATTGTGGTCCTATGAGTAAAGTGATGCAAAGTGTGAATTCAGTAGAGTTATGCAGTTTTGTTTGAGTACAACATATAGTGATTGATACGGTGATCGTACGTTGGAAACAGGCTTGGCATAGAATTTCGGATGTTGGAATAGGGCTCTAAGGCTTATTTGCTTGAATAAAAATGGAATATCTTTAGAATTTATCGAGTTGATATGCTCAGCTAAGTTGTGGTAGCACGGGGAGGTGCATGAGAAGTTAAACATCAATTTCAGACTACTTCAGTATAGTTCTCAGCATGTTCGAGGACGACCGTATGTTTAAGTGGGAGAGGATGTAACGACTCGATTGGTCGTTTTGAGCCCTAGCGCGTCGTATAGCAGTCTGAGGCCATAAGCAGCTTCATTTCAGGTGTTGTGACTTGTTTGCATGGTCGGAACTTAAATTCAGGAAGATCGGAGTTAATTTTAGATGAAAATTCTCATTTCAGAAGCTTAAAGTTGAAAGAATAATCTAGGATTGGAATTTTGAGTAAACGACCTTGAAATCAGGATCTGAAGGTTCCAGCAAGTTCGTATGATAATTTTGGACTTGGGCGTATGCCCGGATTGGGTTTTGAATAACCCGGGAGCGTTTTGGCGCCTATTGTGGAAGTTAGCAATTTAGAAGGAATTTCTTAAGTTTGGCTTGAAGTGCATTTCAGTGTTATCGATGTCAGTTTAAGATTTCGAGTCTGTGAATAGCTCTGTATGGTGATTCTGGAGTTGGGAGCGCGATCGGAAGTGAATTCGGAGGTCTGTAGGTCGTTTTGAAGCCATTTGGCTAAAAATAGAAATTTGGAGCTTTTGAGAAGTTTGACCGAAGGTTGAAATTTTGATATCATGGTCGGAATCCGATTTCGGAAGATGGAGTAGATCTGTAATATCAAATATGACTTGTGTGCAAAATTTGAGGTCAATCGGATGTGATTTGATAGGTTTAAGCATCGGAAGTAGAAGTTGAAAAATTCAAAGTTCATAAAGCTTGGATTGGAGGTCAATTGATGATTTTGACGTTGTTTGATATGATTTGAGGCCTCGAGCAAGTCCGTAATGTGTTTTGGGACTGTTTGGTATGATTGGTTGGAGTCCCGGGGGCCACGGGTGAGTTCCAGATTGTTATCGGATCAAATTTTGATTTTTGACAAGGCTGGGGGCTATTGCTTCTGATATTTCCGCTTCTGTAGATTTGGGACCGCAGAAGCGGCCCTGCAGAAGCGAAGGAGAAACCGCAAAAGCGGCTAGCGTGGAGCAGCCCAGGGACCGCAGAAGCGGTTCCGCTTAAGCGGCCCCCAGACAGAAGAAGCGGTCCTCTCCCCTTTAGCCAAGCCACAGAAGCGGCTAAAAGTCGCAGAAGCGGACAGAATGCCGCAGAAGCAGAAGCAGCTGGGGCAGTGAGGATGTTTTAAGTTCGGGGTTGAGTTCATTTCAACCCCATTTTTCTTACATTGGAGTCGATGGGGAGCAGCTTGAGGATGCCATTTTCGTCACTTCTCATGAGGTAAGTAATTTATGCTAGCTTTGAGTTAAATACAAGGTTTATGCATGGATTTAGGCATGGAAATTAGTATAAAATTGGGGCTTTGGTGGAAAACCTAGAAAATCATATTCTTGGAATTTAGCCATGATTTTGAGTATGGAATTAAGAGAAAATTGTATATTTGAGTTCCTAAGGTCATGGGTGACCTTTATCTTCGAGAAATTTCGGATTCTGGGCATGTGGGCCTGAGGGCATTTTTGTCAACTTTTCGTTCGGGGTTAGGAATGGTTATAAATTGGGTGGTAAACTATAATTTAGCATATATTAATGGATTTTTATTATCGTTGTCTAGCTTTGGTGCATTGTGCATTGGTTCAAGTCTTCGGAAGAATATAGAATGCCGGTTGTGGATCTTCGGAGTGAGGCGAGTCTCCTTTCTAATCTTGTGAGGGGGAATTTACCCCATAGGTGAAGTAATTTATTATGTGCTCCTATTTGTGGGGGCTACGTATGCACGAGGTGATGAGAGTCCGTGCGTAGCTACTATTATGCTATTGTCCGGGTAGTTAGGACCCAAAAGCATGTGTACGTGGATTAATTGTGACCACATTGGTAACTTGAATTTCTTAACTCACATCGAATTAGTAAGTAAATTTCTAAAAGAATTAAACTTTATTTCTTAAATTGTTAAAGGAGAATTGATTTTATTTGAATAAGTATTCCCTGATAAGTTCTTATTTGACTGATTAAGCATGTACTTTATGCGTGTCTGCGTCTCATGGATGATTCACGAGCAGGATATGTGTTTAATTATGGAACGGGCCGAACGCCACAGTGATAATAGATGCATCTATGGTTCGTGTCGCTCGACCCTCGGTAGTGCACAATTTACATTCTGTTGGAGCGGGTCGTCGACCTCGACATGATTTGCGCATGATTATCTATTACTTGGAAATTTTTAAATGTGGAATTGGCCCTATGTGGCTTGACATAAACTGATAAGATAATAAAGAACAAAATTTAGAAGCCATTGATTTATTGTTGAAAGTGTTTACCTGTTTGCTGGCTTCACAATCAAAAGTTTTATACAAATCCATGATTATTCTCGCACTTATAAAATATTGCTAATTGACCTGTAGTGAGTGTCGGAGTTGGCCATCTCGTCTCTACCCCTTCGGTATTAGGCGGGATACTCACTGAGTACACGTTGATTACGTACTCATACTACACTTCTGTACATTTTTTTGCACAGGTATACATACACCTCTAGCATCCTATTGGGTGTAGCAGCATGGATAACGCTGGGACTAGGTAAGCTGCATCATTGAGGCGACCGCAGCTAGAGTAGTTCCTTCCAATGTATTGTATTTACTTTTTGCCCACTGTATTCCGGGCGGATGTTGTATTTTATTTCTCTTATCAGTAGTCGCTCATGTACTTGTGACACCGGGTTTCTGGGAGGGTTTACAACGGATTTGTTCTAACTGTTATTATTTAAATTTGAATTCTAGTTGTGAAATTTTATTCATAAAAATAGAAGGAAAACCCTTAGATTTTCAAAAGTATTAAAAGAGGAATTAATTGATAAGTTAGTTGGTTGGCCTGACAGAGGTGTCCGGCGCCACCACGACCCTTAGTGAATTTTGGATCGTGACAGTTTTGCCAAAGAATATCTCTATTATATCTATTAGTGATAGCATAAATAGAGCTAAATAACCAATATTTGTGGTTAGGTTGTACCTCTATAATGGCATGAATTTTCTGATTTCTTCTATTGAAGTTGTTCATAACAACCTTGTTATGATTCCATAGGATCACCATCCCTCCAGATTGCCCTTCCGTTGCCAACTCTATCATTTATGTGAGGTTAAACTCCTCTAGAATATATATGTGAGTGTCCATTCTAGTTTCTAGAACGGCAATCATACTAGGCTTGTGAGTATCCATGATTTCCCTAAGGTTTCTTCTGAAATTAGGGTTGTTAGCACCTCGCACATTCCAAATGATGAAGTTAATTGGCTGATTCATTGATGGGGGATTGAGTAGGTTATCGTAGTTATCCCTTATTGTCATGGCAATGTTTCTCTTGTGGGATGGAACTATAATGACCATATTTTTTCCTACTATTGGATCGTGTGGGGGCCTTATATCGATTGAGTATTTGAACAGGGTCATCAGAGAACTGATGATGCATTTCTTATCGAGCATTTCTTTGAAGATTAGAATTTTTACCTCGTTTAGGCTTGAAAATGCCACCTTTGGTTCCCCCTGGTAATGGATGTGTTTTTTCTCCTCCTTTGTACCTTGTTCTTGCTCTTGCATATTCTCCCGTTGTTGAGGTTGAACTTGTTCTTCTGCCTGAGCAAGAGGATTTTGTTTTTGGACATGAAGAGGTGGTAGGTGTTGCACATCCCAATGAGTGAAGATAGGGTTCACCATTGACATCTCTTCCGAATCGAAGAATGGAAGATTGAGAGAAATGTTTGGTGGCATTAGGGTTTGTGAATTCCTAGAATATTCCACATGTCTTACATGTTGCATGCAAGGTTTTGATTCATTGATGGTACTAGTGGCTGCACGATGTTGTTCAACAACATCTAGTTGATGTAGTTGTTCATTGCTAGATGCATGTCTTCTGAGATTAGTTGAGCCAAGTAGTTCGTGTTCTGGATGATGAGAACTGAGTCTTGGCTATTGATTTGTAGGTTGAACGAGATTTCATGGCCCATGAGGCCCAGCTCTATCCAAGATTGAGGTTGGTGGTTGGGTGGCTTTGGAGGTTGTGCATATATCATTGGTTGGATTTGTTGTGGTAGTGGAGGGATGTTGTCCATTGGATAGGGACGATAGAAATGATGGAGTTGAATCAATCTGTATCTTCTCCGCAGGGTTAGTGGTATGCGAGGCATTTTCGGTGGTAGTGTTTGTTAATATAGGAGGAAAATCATCAACAGTTATGGCTACTGATAGGGGAATAATTAAGAAAGGCGAAGTAGTATCTATTTGCATGCAAGAGTAGATTGATTTCGTAGAAGATTTATCAAAATCTTATGAAGATTTAGTCTCTAACACTTGCTAACTTGGGTTTGCCAAGTGTTTAAACTTAGAGTGGTCATTTATTTGCATGCAAATAGTATTAGGCGGATTTATTGAGATATCAATATGATTAGTGTCTATTACGTGAGCAGGGATATTACTAACTAGAAGGTCCTTGGTTGCTATGGTTTTTAGAGTATTTTTACCAGAGTTATTAGTAGAGGTGATCATTAGGACGTAGGATTTCGGGGGGGGGGGGTCTTTAGTGGAGGCACGTTTCTTCCACTTGTCTGATGGTGGTGAGTTTTTGCATGGTTAGGAATAGAGCTCTTGTCAAAACCATTATTTTTAGTGGAAACCATGTGCCTATTATGGTTTTGCTGATTATTAGTAGTAATTATGTAATTAAGGGGATCATGTGCATCATTAGTAGATTTAGCCAAATCTAATTGGATATTACTAGAATTTTTAGTTTTTTCAAAATTATAAGGAAGGATAGAATTCTTGTCAACATATTTTAATTTTTGGGAGTTGAGAAACTTACATGTTGCTGCATCGAAAAATCGTACGTTTATACCTGGTGCATTGAGGAGCTTTGTTGTTGTCGTCAGTTCTCTTCGATCAGTGATTGACCTCTTCTTTTTTTGGGAAGGATATAATCTGCCACTTGCTTGTAGTATTCAGTGTCGTTGGATTTGTATTTTGGCTCACCTTATTGGCTATAGGCAGGTAGTACATGTTTGAGATAGAACACTTCAAGGAAGAGTGACCTAGGCAACCACATATTTTGCATGGGATATTATCACCCTCGTAAAGGATTGGTTGTTTGTGAGACCCAATTTGGATATATGATTGTACAACCTTGCATATCTACCTCTAATGGTAGACGATGTGCATGCATCAATTTTGAGTAACTTTCCTATAGCATCCCCAATGTTTGCGAGGATAATCCCATCGTAAAATTCGGTTTGTAGTTGTGGAAATCTTATCCATATAGCCGTGTAGCTCTGAGTTGCCTTGATATAGACACTGGAACCCCCATGTAACCTGACAATCTCCCGAATAAAGATCCCTGCCAACCGCTCCGATGAATAAGTAGTGCATACAGGAATGAAGTGTGCGGATTTGGTCAGCCGATCAACAATCACCCAAACTGAATCAAACTTCCTCGAAGCCCGAGGGAGACCACTCATGAAATCCATAGTAATCGGCTCCCATTTCCACTCAGGAATAACCATACGCTGAAGAACACCGCCCGATCTCTAATGCTCGTACTTAACCTGCTGACAGTTGAGACATCTGGCTACATGACTCACAATATCCTTCTTCATCCTCCTCCACCAGTAATGCTGTCTCAAGTCCTGATACATCTTCGCGGCACCCGGGTGAATGGAATACCGCGAGCTGTGAGCCTCCTCTAGTATCAACTCTCGATGTCCATCTACATTGGGCACACAAATCTGGCCCTGCATCCTCAAAACACCGTCACTATCAATAGACACATCCCTGGCATCATCGTGCTGAACTCTGTCCTTAAGGACAAGCAAATGTGGATCATCATACTGACGCTCTCTGATGTGATCATATAGAGAGTACCGAGAAACAACACAAGCCAACACCCGACTCGGCTCAGAAATATCCAACCTCACTAGCCGATTGGCCAAGGCCTGAACATCACATGCAAAGGGCCTCTCCTCAACTGGAATATAAGCCAAGCTGCCCATACTAACCGCCTTCCGGCTCAAAGCATCGGTCACTACATTGACCTTCCCCGGATGATACAATATGGTAATGTCATAATCTTAAAGCAACTCGAGCCACCTCCGCTGTCTCAAATTTAGATCTTTCTGTTTGAACAGATGTTGAAGGCTGCGATGATCAGTATACACCTCA
>MU668225.1:316512-346413 GCA_026770625.1 Nicotiana glauca
GAAACCATCCCGAGGCCCCCGGGACCTCAACCAAAAGCACAGACATGATCTAATACTTCATTCAAACTTGCTCGAATCATCAAAACGCTAACGTTAACATCAAAATCCTCAATTACGATCAAATCAAAGTCCAAATTTCTTAAAAACTTCCGAATTGCATATTCGATCAAAAACCCAACCTAAACACCTCCGAATGACCTGAAACTTTGCACGCACATCCAAAATAACCTAACGAAGCTACTACAACTCTCGTAATCCATTCCGACTTCCGGATCGAAATCTCACCTATCAACCGGATTCCGTCAAAATTCCAACTTCGCCAATTCGAGCCTATTTCTACACCGAGCTTCCAAATTCAATTCCGATCGCTCCCCTAAGTCATGAATCACCTCCCGAAACTAACCGAACCACCAGAATTCACATCCGAGCCCTCGAACCACATAGTCAACTTCAGGTTGACTTTTCTGAAACAAACTCTATTCTAAAAGGCTTTATGCTTTATTTCCAACTAGAATCGACCCAAATTCACCCGATAGACTCTACTACTGATATAGAAACATGAAGCAACACAATAAAGAGGAAACAGAGCGGTAACTCATGTGACGATGGACCGGGTCGTCACATAACAGTATTGTCATTCCAACGGCTAGCGCGACACTGCGGGACCCCAATAACGCATCTAGATCGGTTCGAGCGGACACGGGCCTACATGTCGCATAGCGGGGCAATGTAGTCTCGCGCACCAATGACGGTATACCGCACGTTGACCAACAGAAAGCCCAAAAAATCCCAGCCCGGGTAGAACAAGAAGTTAATTATTTTTTAAATGTTGCAGGAATGACATTTGGCTATCACTCAGCTGCAGAGTCACCCAGAGAATCCCCACGCGGAAGCACCAGAAATATCTCCTTATGTCGATTCAGTACCCGAGAAATCGGCCAACGACGGACCGACAACCTAACCCATAGTAGTAAGGATGTTGGAAGAACTCATCGAAAGGATCGAATCATGCTCGCGGAAACTCATACAGCAACTATCTCCCGAAGATACAATCCCGGAACTCATTTCACAAAAGTCAAAAACGACAAATCTCCCTAGGTGTGACAGGACCTCGAATCCTTACGGGCGCATCACCACATGCGCATGCTCGTCCAGGGACAGCGACCTCCAAAATATTGAACTCAAGCCCGTCCCAATAAGCAGACTCGAAGAAACTCTCCTAAAAGAAAACCATGATGCAGCGCCACTGCCCGACACCTGACCTCGTGGACTTGCTTACCGTACCAGACGGTCCTCCGCGAAAGCACATGCCGATGTTATCAAAGTGATACCAAGAGGGCCCAATGCACCTGAGGCTGAATGAAGAAGAAATAAAGTATCGCGGGAAGCCACACCCCGCTCTTCGACAGGACAAACGAGGCTGCTCCCGATTTCGAGTAGTTGGGCAGTACAGGCCTATGCCCAAAACCTAAATAAAGCATACCCGGTGACTCCAGGGAATTTCATGAAACGCTCGGCTAGATATCCAGCAACGGATTGGTTGGATGCCCGCAACCAACATCAGTCCCAAATCAGGGCCGTAGACGACCGTCCGGGAACCTCCGCAGGTTCGGCATATCCAGGCAGATTCACGGCAAAGAAACTGACACTGAGCGAATGGAGGCATCGTCCGTGTGCCGTGAACAGAAGAGATGACTAGAGGTGCAACATGCCTCGCAAAAACAAGGCAGTAGCCCAAGGGCAACACCCTCAAGGAACCTCCAAAGGTACTAGATTCAAGAAGACACAGCAGGCAAGGAAACCTCGCCCCGATGGAGTACGACCTCAACATCGCAGTACCAAGCATTATGATCGCCATAAGCAAAACCAGGAATGCCAGGCGGCTCGGACTTATTCGACCGAAATCCCTCCAAGGAAACCACGGCCCGGCACGGGAACCACAAGGCGCTCGGGGTCACTAGCCCAAAAGAGCAACGACTATGTTATTCAACGAAGGTTTCCACAAAGTGTCATCGAGCGGGCTGACCCAGATCCAACTCAACGGGAGGGAAGAGATCGGGAAAAATGGAGCCGGCGAGCCACAGCGCATCACCACTGTTGTAAAAGGACGGCGGCACCCCACAAAGATCCTTAGAGTGTAGAGTGCAAGTGCACATCACCGAAAAAGGACGGTCCCAGAAAATGCTCCCAAAAGACACCCTCGCGCCCGAGGGAAGTGACGCCGAGACTCCACCTCGGCATCGCATTAACGTCTTGGTAATCCCATCTTTCATTCGACTTATTTCAAATAAAGCATGTGTTTATGATTACAGGTGGTTCGGCCAACTATACCGACGATGTCAGGCCAAAGCCGATATGGCAATTCGAACCGACATCGCTCTCTCGCCAAGTCTCTGATAGATTCTTCATGGCAATCGCCATAACAATCAGATTGCTCCCTCTATGCAACCTGTATGAGCTCGGGCTGATACGTCAAGCACACAGGGCATGGACGCTTTATATAGACGACAGCGGATACATCGCCCAGAGGCAACTCCGACCCTGCCCCGCCAAAGGGGTGAAACCCCACGACAAACGCGGGACTAAAGTATTTAGCTACAAGCGACAAGAGAAGGTCCCTCACCATGTGACCCATCGTTGGCATTACCCTCGAAGGGATCAAAGGATAAGCAGAACCATATCTTAGGTCAGGCCAGGTCGAACATGACAGAAGGTTGCGGCAGGACTCGCTTCCCAAAACGTCGCCTACGCATATCACAGAAAGGAAGAAATACTACATCCCTTTGTCGTTTCCTTTCTTTTTCTTATCGCTAACCTATATGCAGGCAGTCAGCTGAGGCATTCGGTAGTTCTGAACCCCACTCGGGGATTTGTGGCCCCCACGGGGCCCGCCAAGCATTTTTTCCTCAACCGGGTTTTTAACATGAAGAAGGTTTTGCCAACAAGATTATTAGCAGGCTGCATACCCCCAAGAAGGGGATCCGGCGAGATCTCAATCCTCTCTTCTAAGTTCTAATGCGGAATCATATAAGCACATCGGATAAGCGGAGAAGTCATACCCATGTGGGCCGAACTCACAACAACGGGACGACATATATTTACAACATATATTTTTGCCAAGCAATAAAAAATATTTTTTAGGCATTCCACGCTTCGAAGAAGACTATTTCGGCGTATTCACAGCAAAAACCTCTCCCCTAGATGTATCTCGAGATACTTGGAGACTTAAAAAATTCGATGTCCGGATGACCCCAAGGTCGGGATGCTGGGCTCATCAAACCCTTATGAGGCAACTCTGAGCTCACAAGAAGCGGTCTTCAGGCTTAAACAACTCGATGACTGCCGCCTATCTCCATGTACTGGAAAATCTAAAATTGTAAGACCCTAGCGGGCAACCTAGATATAACCAGATCTATTCTCCACAAACTGTAAGACCTCAACAGGCATGAAAAGTCTCGCAGTTTAGGCTATACATCACATTTGTAAGAATCCCTAAAGGACATGCCCTCATTGTAGACGCCTAAAACAACCTCTTGGGATCAAAAATGGCCACAGCCAAACACATATGACTACGGTCAAAACGGCTAATACAGCCCAAATAATGAGACTCGAGGACGCCCAACTGTCGCTAAAAAATCCTCCGAATATACTTCAGAAAGAATCGATTAAAAAATAGGATTCCCTCAACAGGCAAAAAACAAGTCCCAACCACGTCGGCTCCAAAATCGCAAGAGCGTAGATCTACTCGACCTATGAGCTATGAACCTTATAAGGTGCTCAAAACATCGCCGACTACGACTTGAAATTGAGGTTCTTTCAGAACCGACGACGGGTCAAGAAAAAATATTCAAAAAGACCTTAACAAGCAAAAACAAAGCCTACCAAAAGCCCTCGAGCAAAAACAATGTAAGAGCTATTGTCGCCAACTAAGCAAGACTACTGGCCTCATGCTAAAAGGTCTCTATGACCATACAGCATAAAAGGTCTCTACGACTGTGCAGCATAAGAGCCATTGTCGCCAGCTTGAAAATTGACAACTTGAGGGTTAAAGCAAGCTCGAATCGTAACCCAATTCGGAGACCAAATCCAAAATGGTTAAATACGCAAGCCTACGGGCCACACTAAAAGGTCTTAAAGACCAAACGACAGAAAAGCAACCATCGCTAGCCGGAAACTCAATGAGATTTGACGGTCGATTACAGCTCGAGTCGTAACGTGACTCGGAGACTGGACCCAAAAATTATAATACGTCCGAGGGCGCGACATCGATGCCACTACTGCTAACCAAAATCTCAAGAAAATATAAGGGCCAATTACAGCCCGAGCCGCAACGCGACTCGGAGACTGGACCCAAAAATTATAGCACGCCTAAGGGCACGGAATAAAAACCATTATCGCCAGCCCGAACGAGTGCAATACTCGAGGGTATATTAAGCTCGAATCGGATCCCGACTCGGATACTGAACTCGAGGACAATTCAACCGCAATATACCTAAAGGCACGACCCAAATGATACTATCGTCAGCCAAGACAAATTTCCAGGCCACGCGCCCGAAAAGTCATTTCGACCAGGAGCACAAAGGGCCATCTCCCTACGCCCATGTAGTCCGGAAAGAGCCAAAAATCCAATCGAAGCTCAGGTCGCAACATGACTCGGGGACTAGATCCAAAAATAGTCTACGCGATTGAAAGCAACGAAAAAAAAAAAGGTACAAAAGGAGTAAAGCTTTAAAATTATTCTCATATTACATGCGTGGAAAGGCATTCTCCACCTACAGACACGCACTGCGTGCACCGGAAACAAAGCTACAAAATAGTGGAATCTATATTCTGTGCCAAAGGGCTACAGCTTGTCAAGTTCGCCCTCCGTAATGTCAACAAGAAGTGACCGAGTGTCACACTCATCCGCTCTTGCTCGAGCCAATTCCTCCGAGAGAATGAATCCCCTCGCACTAACCTCCTCGAATACCTCTCTCCGGGATCGGCATCGAACATATTCATCGATCCTCTTCTCACGATCGAGGGCTTGCTTCAACTCGGATTGGGCGCCAGCAGCATCCTTTATACAAATCGCCATCTCACGATCAGCCCTGGTTCGTCTTAATGCTGCTTCCGCCCAGGCATCGATTATCTCGGATCTGACTTTCGAGAGATCAGACTCAAGTCTCTCAATCATATCCGCCTGAACTTTGGCATTGTCACAGGTCAAGGTGAGTTGGACCTCCAAGGCAGGGACCTTAGCCGAGGCGCTCATCTTCTCTAGAACTTGAGCCTGCACTTGAGCCCTTAGCTCCTCGCAAGCGGCCCTAACACAATTTACGTCGCCTTTAAGGTACTCCAAGGCCTCCTTCTTTTTCTGCAAATGATACGGCAAGAGGAAATTAGCCTCAAGGATAGAAAGAAACAAAGCACACACTATAGGAAACTGCCTGCTCCATAAAATAGCTCTCATAGTTTGAGCTCTGGTACGCCTCATATTGCCAATGTTGCAGCTCAACTTCCTTCTCCTTGCAAAGAAGACTAAGGGATTCTCCCTCATCTAGAATTCTCTAAAACTTGTCCCTTTGACGGAACAGCTCGGACGTAAGCCGATCACAAGCCTGCGCAGGAAAGATTCAATGAGAGGAGGAAGATGCGAGATACAAGGAAACAGTGTACAAACTCACCACAAAGTGAAGCCGACGGATCTCCTCCAAATCAGAACACACTCCTGTTGATCCTGCCCCTGCGACCCCAGAAGAGCCAGCCCCGGGCATGACATGCTTGCTCAATGGAGCCATTGGCCGAGAATCAGGCGCTTCGGGAATAGCATACTCGAGCGACGCCCCGTCCTCAGAAATACGAGCCCGACCAGCACCGCCAAAGGCTCCTTTGTATTGCAGGATCGGTCCCTCTTATTACTGTCATCCCTCAGTCCGGAGGCCGACAACTCCATCTCTTCTCCGAAAAAGCATTGCCTCACCTCAAGAACCGCCCAATATCTGCAAACGGCGAATCCAGTACAGACGAGATGGGAAAATGTTACCTCAGGCATACGCCAGCAGGGGAAAAGCAACATACGCACGTACCTTGATGTTTTGCTCCCCACCTGACGTGAGATATAGCTCGCTACCTACATTCGTCACAAGACGAATGAGTCACCAACCTCCAAACCCAGTCGGGCAGATCATGGACTTCACCCGGCATCCACGAAGTTGCTGCAACAAGGGAGATAACATTGTTATTTAGTTGATTTCCGTTATGAGCAAAATCTGAAAGAGCAACAAAGCGCCTCACTCACGTGCATGATTCTACCCTACGGGAAATGGCAAAACCTCTACAGGAATAATATCGGTCGTCCGAACTCGGACAAACCAACTGGCCCACTCTCGGTCTCCGCCCTCCTCATCGTCAACAATGAAGGGCGTAGGCGAATTACCCCTCAGGGTTAGCAGGCCTCGGTGATGAAAAGACCGATATAGCCTGATGAGATGATCAAGCATGAACTCAAACCCGACTTTCTCTATGAAGAATCTTATCATCAGCACCGTTCGCCAAAACGATGAATGAATCTGCGCCAGGGTAACCTGATACTTTAAACAAAAGTCAAGCACAACCCTATCAAGGGGGCCAAATGCAAAAAGGTATAGGTGCACACTCAAGAACCCATCAGCAGAGTCCACGATACCTTCATCTGGGGAAAGCGCCCGTAGTGTCACCCTCGCTCCACCGCAACATTGCGTCACCATCTCCAGGTGTTCCTCTCTTATCGAGGATGCTGTCTCCAAAGCGAAATCCTTCGACTCTCGAGCGCCGGGAACAACATTCTCCACTCTTTGCCATGCTGGTCTCGAAGTGGTATCCATGACTATGGTAAAATTGAAAAAATAAAGCAAGGGCGAGCACCAACACTTTTCGCACTTTAAGAGATAAGGAGCCCTATGTCGAAACAAAAGTATAGCTACCCAAAAATAATGAAGTCTCGCAAAAAAAAAAGCCGAAGCCGCCCTACTTATATGCAAGAAGAAACGGTGAGTCGCCTGCTCGAGGTTAGCTCTAGAAAGCCAACGGCCTCGATACAAATTGACGGGTCGATACCCAATCTAAAAAAATCCTCCAACAAAAGTCAAGACTCGAGGGGCCACGCATATTATCTCCATGCTCGAGGAAGCATTTCGCATCGGGAGCCCCCGGCACCAAAAAGCAGGGCCTCGATGAGCTCCAAAAATGTCGGTACTAGACGCAAGGCAAGCGCCTGATCTCGTGATCCCCTCTCCAGAGGAGTAAACCTCGGAAGCTCTGATCATCAAAGCTCCACGAGGGCCCAAAAGAAGCGCCCAAATATAGGAAAACTCCTCAGCGGAAGCCAACCTTATACTTTCTAAAAGGGTTATCTACACCAAGATCAAATAGGTCACCCCGTGCACCCGAAGATGATCTTCATCCGGGATAACGTTCCCGAAGGCCCCGAAATTCAACGCGTGATCTCCAAACAAATTAGCAAGCCTCGATAGCTCGAACTTATCTGATCGGTCCACCATCAACACGAAATACGACAATAAGGTCGGGGGCGAGCCATGTCGATCAGCTGGAGATCAGGACAAGCTCTCATGGCAGACTTTAATGGACAACAAACAAAAGAAGGCATTCAAAGAGCCCCGAAGGGCATAAGAGCATATAGATATAAAAAAAAGTAAGGGAAACAGAAGTCAACAAAATAAATTCTTATTTATGAAAGATTTGTGTACAATAGCCCCCAAGGGGTCATGGCATATAATTACAAAAGCACACAAAGGGTCTCTAAATGGAAGTAAAAAAGCAGAAGGGTACACATAGGGAAGGTCCGGGTCCTGGTTCAAACGATTGACGATCCACCACGATGTCAATACCTCCGAAAGCCGTCTTCCTCGAATGTGTGGCCTCAAAGAAGATGTCTCCCGAAGTGCCGTCGGAAGCTCTGCCCCAGCCTTCCGCACTGATATACCCAAAGGGAGTAAGCCAAGGAGCAGAGAGGAATGAAAAAACACCATAGCTCCCCGGGGGTCGAGGACCCTCACTGGCCAAGAGAACCTCGGAGAGACTAAGGACTGACCAAACCCCGGATCGGCTTGTACGGCTACTTAAAATCCACTTCTTGGATTATCGAGCCGTGCAAGCTCTCGGCTTGGAGCAGAGTTCCACGACGAGCCGAGGTATGAAGGTGAGCAGCGGTGGATATTCTGAGCCCCCTTTTAAGCAGCGGTGCATAATCTGAACGACTACCTACATAGGAGGGAGACCGACCCCCCACACATCACCACCTTGGTCAACAGCAGCGGCGAAGGTCAACATACTGACAACCGTAGCAGCATCGAGACAGCACGCTTATGTTCAACGAAGGGAGGCCCCGGTAGAAAGCCACGACGCAGTCCGAAGGAACTCCTCCAAGTTGCCTTGAGATCGGAAGCTTCCATCATAATGTTCAAAGGCAAAAAAATATGATGAGAAGGAAGGGTCAAGCATGCCAATAGAAGTATTGAGTTGGGAAGAACAATGCCAAAACACCCTCATTTATAAAGGAAAAACAACACGATCATCGAGGCTCTAGAAGATTGATCGGCGAATGCAATTACTGCTTCCTTGAAAAAAATGAATCGACGGCAGAACTTTATGCCTTGAGGAGCGGAAATGAGAGAGTACCAAGCAGACGAGATATGCCATCTATCACAAAAGATTGCGCCATGATTTACATCATCGATATAAAGTCACCGAAAGGAGCTCGAGGAACCAAATGTTAGAATCGTTTCCCATCACTTTGATATGGGAAATGCGGAGACTATCTATACGCGGCAAAATCAGAAGACTTGATTCTATGTCGTCAAGATATTTCAGAAGCTTGCCTCGAGACCCCGAGAGTGGGAGGCTGTGATCGAGTTCTCAGCCTCAAGGCTCGTCGAAGCCTGACTCGGAGGAAATAGGGGCCGTGGTCAGGACAGAAAGAAGAGCCCCCTAGGCACATGGCTACGTCTGATAGGCCTGACCTATCTAGAGCCTACTGTGAGGCTTTGCATCAAGCCGTCCCATCTTCATACTCTTGTAATTAATACATATGTACTTATTATCGAGTTTCCCTCCTATATAAGGGGGACTCACTCTACCTTGTAAGGGACGTATGTTGCTCCACTTCTCCGAAAATACAATAGTATCTCTCTCTCTCTCTCTCTTTCTTCTAAATTGTCTATCTTCATCGACCTCTAGGTCGCCTTAGCATTTTATCATTTTCTCATTTGTTTTTCGTTACTTTGCTCAATATTGATAATTTAGAGCCTCGTTTAGCTATATTTTTGCCTGTTATACCCTTCCCGACTACCCTTGATAGCCCGAGATAGGCTCGAACCTCGGCCCCGAGGTGTCTGCTGGCTGGTCTTACGCCCAGGCAACAGCCCCCTACTGGTTCGATTACTGCCTTGCTTAACTTGCTTTTCATCATTATACTTCACATTTTAGCACTAACTGCCTTAACAAACTAGCTCGGGAATAGATCACGTATTTTTAGAATTTCATTTACAATTTTAATTGTTGTTACCATTTTTACGGTAAATAAGCCCGAATATATAATTTGTTTTAAAATCCGACCCCAAAACGAGGCCAAATTCATAAATAATTAAAAAGCCCTAACTTAACCCAAATTACAAATTTTCTACCCTTAATCTCATATTTTAGGCATAAAAAACTAGTTAGTGTTGATAAAAATGGAAGAAAATGAGCTTAGGATTACATACCTATGAAGTTGTGGTGAAGCTCCTCTTCAAAAATCGCCCAAGAGGTGTGGAGAAGATGAAGTTTATGAAAAATGGAGGAATTCCCGTAATGCATTCTGTTTTTGAACTAAAAAAATAACTTGGCGAATTTGGTCTACGTGATCGCGGACAAGGGAACGCGATCGCATAGAGTAAAGGGGATTGGGCATTGCAATCGCAGACAATGTTATGCGATCGCATAGAAGAAAACCAAGCTGGGGGTTGCGATCGCGGAGAAAACAGTGCAATCGCATAAAACAAAAATGGACCTCTCAGATTATACCCTATGCGATCGCATAGCACAAGATAGAACCCTTGAAATTTACACTATGCGATCGCGAACTTCCCTAAGCGATCGCACAGCACAAACATCTGGACACCAGCAGACATCAGATTCTGCAACTTTCCTAAGTCCAAAAACACTCTAACGCCTATCCGAAACTCACCCGAGTCCTCGGGGCTCCAAACCAAATATACACACAACCTCAAAAATATCATACGGACTTATTCGAGTAATAAAATCACCAAAATAACATTATGAACATCAAATTAAACCTCAAGATCAATGAAATTCTCAAAACTTCTTTAAACATCAAATTTTGCATTTAAGGTCCGAATCCCGTCAAACGGATTCCGTTTCTTACCAAACTTTACCGACAACATATATAAATCATATTGAACCTGTACCGGGTTTCGGAACTATAATACGGGCCCAATACCACATGTTTCACATAACATTTCACTTTCAAAAACCTTTATATTTTTCAGAAAAAATTTCTTTAAAAATTCATTTCTCGGACTTGGGACCTCGGAATTCAATTCCGGGCATACGCCCAAGTCTCATATTTTTCCACGAACCCTTCGGGACCGTCAAATCACGGGTTCGGGTCCGTTTACCCAAAATATTGACCGAAGTTAACTTAAATGTATTTTAAGTCAAAATTTATCATTTTTCAATAATTTTCACACAATAGCTTTGCAGCTACGCGCCGGGACTGCGCACGCAAATCGAGGTGATGCTAAAAGAGATATTTTTAAGGCCTCGGAAAGCAGAATTCATTTTTAAAACAAGTGATACTTTTTGGGTTTGTCAAGTTATTGACGTTGAATACTTTTGTGTACAACAATTCCAGTCGCGTGTGACCCGTTGTTTTTATTAGAGGTGAAAATGAAATAAACGAGTGTCTTAATACACCAAAGAACGTTTGTCCCTTCCAATTGCATGTGTTCCTGGAAAGGAAAAGCTCCCCAACCCAGGAATACATCGTCTTCTCCTTCTCTTGTCTATCTATTCAATTTGCATTTTTATTCAGAAGGCAACTTCTAGCCTCTCAACTATCTCGTTCCCTCTATCTCTTGATTTCTTCCGGCAACTCTGTACCTTGAAAGAAAAGGTTCTCTTCCTACTCCTTAATTTTTTACATACGCACATTTTAATGATTTTCTAGGTCTCGTCTTCCTAAGAAATTTACGTCATTGTTATATGTTCTTCGTTACATTGACGATAGTCATATCGAATAACTTTTGATGATTGTCTTTCATACTTAATTTGTTGCTAGCTAGGGGACATTCATATTTTAATTAGTCTTAAAAGCCTTAACTGAATCTACCCAATCTCTCTTTTGCCATTGATTATACATGCTGTTCATGCATAAACAGCATCCCTAAAACGATTTAAAGATTCCAATTTAAACATTTTTTGGTTATTTTCCTTGATGATACAAAATGATAATTCAAGAAATTGTTGAATTTGGAATTTTCATAATGCCTCATTTTTTTAGCAACATATATGTTATCCACTCATAACTTTGTTGTTCATGTTGATGATTTTGGAACAGAATAATAAGGGAGAAGATGCCGGAAATAGAGTTTGGAGGGCACACGGTGCGATCCCATGGGGCTAAGGTGGCCAAAAAGCACAGATGTGACTGGTTGATTTTACTTGTGCTTGTTGCAATGGATGGCTTCTTAAACTACATTCAGCCTTTCAATCGCTATACTAATGCAAAAATGTTAGAAGATCTCAAATTTCCCTTCAAAGAGCACGACACAATACCAATGTGGGCCGTTCCTGTACGTGTTTGCTTTCGATTTAACTTATATATGATAATTGTGCGAATAATTTTTATACTGTCCGTGTATTTTGACCTGTTTTAGCAAGTTGCGTGCCTTATGTTTCTGGTTATTAATCTCACTTATTATGGATTATTACTTGTAGCTACCTTTAATGTGACCTGATAGCATAGAAAAGTTTTACACTGCCAATAGTGTATTGAAGTTAAACTGTAGTACTACTTTTATGGCTTTAAAAGCTCAATAATTCCTTTACCTCCATTCGATTATAGTCCCTGTTTTACAATCTTCAGCCTTGTGGTAGAAATGAGTATTTCATTTTTATTTTTATTTTTTCCCCTTTACTGTTTTGATCATTTTAATTCCCACTATAACAGATCTTTGCAGTAGTTCTGCCATGCACAGTGTTTCTCATTTACTATCACTACAGGAGGGATGTTTATGATCTGCATCATGCGATATTGGGTGAGCTTTCTTGATGTTTATAAGGAAAAAAGCAGTCTCTTATTGTTCTAGCTAATACTAAGAAATTGACCAGTTTGCTTTTGTAAGTGTAGGTGTCTTTTATTCGGTTCTAGTGGCTGCAGTAATCACCGATAGTATCAAAGATGCTGTTGGTCGTCCCCGTCCAAATTTCTACTATAGGTGCTTCCCTTATGGAGTTGAGGTATGTTCTCCTTATACTTTAGCATATTAATGTGGCTTGAAATGTAGATAATTTTTTTCACGGGGTCCAAATTATGAACTGAAAATATCTGTGGTGCCACGTAAGTGAATATTATGTGAGGTCTGTGCTAGGAACGGAGGTCAAGATTTCGCGAGATTGTATTGCCTTGCTTTCATCATCATTGTAGAATTTTCTCTTTGTCTTGCCCAAGAACATTTACATATCAGCCAAACCTTATAAATCTTGTATAATTTTTCTTCTTTTACACTGTAGGATTGGTTGTGCGTCTTTTATTGCGAGCTTGTCCTAACATAACATTTAAAACCAAAAAGTTTGTTTTCAACTCTTAAAAGAATTTTGCTTAAAGATACATTTTCCAATTCATGCGCAGGCTTTTCAAGCTAATGGGGATGTTAAGTGTCATGGAGACCCAAATATTGTGAAAGAAGGATATAAAAGCTTTCCAAGTGGACATACCTCATGTCAGTAGTTTTCTGTGTTTTCTTGACAGTCTTCGTTTTTGTTGTTCTTTTTCTAACTTGAGTTAATAAATTTTTGGTTGACAAAATATAGGGTCGTTTGCTGGTCTTGCGTTCCTCTCATGGTACCTGTGCGGGAAAGTGAAGGCTTTTGACAGAAGAGGCCATGCTGCAAAACTCTGCATTGTTCTGCTTCCTTTACTGTTTGCTGCATTAGTCGGAATTTCTCGGGTTGATGACTATTGGCATCACTGGACAGATGTATTCACTGGATCCATTATAGGTTGGTTCAACTATCCTGGATTCACTACTGTTTGATATATTGTTTTGAAACTAAATTTAGCTTTTATACCTGATAATTGATTTTGAAAATTTACTATTAGCATCATGTAACCAGTTGTAGCTTGTTGCCAACTTATGGACATTACCTGTCGTTGGCTAAATGACCTGATAGTGTGAAACCTTTAGACTGTCAGTGATAGGAGGTCACGGTTTCGAGCCGTGGAAACAGCCTCTTGCAGAAATGCAGGGTAAGATTGCGTATAATAGACCTTTGCGGTCCGGCCCTTCTCCGACCCCACACATAGCGGGAGCTTAGTGTACCGGGCTGTCCTTTAGTGCTGTGAAGCATCTCATTTGTTTTGTTTTTCAGGAACCGTGGTTGCCTCGTTATGCTACCTGCTTTTCTTCCCATTCCCTCATGATATCAATGGTACATGCTAAAGTCTCCAACAATGGAATTCATCATTCTGATCCTCTTAGTTCAGTGTTTACAATGCTAGTTATTTTCTAATTCCTCTTCTCTTTTTCCCTGCAAAACCAGGGTGGGCACCTCATGCATCAATAAAAATGAGAGAAAAAAATGGATTCCATTCTTCGTCAGTAGAAATGGACACTGTGTAATGCAACAAGAGTACAAGAGGGAACCTCAGTCATCCAGGCGTGGACAAGTAATGCAAGATCTGGAAATTGTTGGAGATGGAAGGAGATTATTAAAAATTTCCAAAGCCTCGTCGAAATAGCAAAGATATCATTTAAACCTTTTGTATTTTTCTTTTTGTTAAATCTAGCTTATGGCTCATACCTGTATATCTGGATTTTGGAAGAAAAGAGCTGCACAACGAGGGGAAATGGTTCCTTACCTCCTCATTTTCCATGGGGGTATGAACGTACAGGCTCATGACCTTACGAAAAATGGGATTTTTGTACATGTGCATCGATCTTCTCCTAGATTAGATGAAAGAGGATTCCTCCTGTATGCAAATGTAAGATCACCTAAGATATCTGTCAGGACCCAAATCCCACTAAGTCGTGATTGCATTTAAGGCGAACCAACCAACACAACTACAAGCCAAGCTAAAGATCATCATATAATAATGAAATTAAAATGCAGAATTTAATACAAACTATCCTAAGAATTAGTGTCATAAGGCGTAAGCTACTAAGAGTAGGAATACAACGGTGAAAAATACGACAACCGTTTGAAATCTAGAAAACAGAGTTACTGTCACGACCCAAAATCCTGTCACGACCCAAAATCCCAGTCAAGGCAAGCCAATACTTAACAGTAAAAAACCTAGACATTCAACATCAAACCTAGACATTCAACACCATAATATCGTAAATAAAGAGAATAAGTTCCTTAATATACATAATAAGTCTAATACCATCACAACTGTCTACACAACTTTCCATGACTGGTATCACTTAGGGGTCGTTTTGTAGGTTGTATAAGAATAGTGCGAAATAAAGTGTATTAGTAATGCATGTATTAATAATGCAAGCATTAGTTATGCAGCTATTATTCTTATCTACTGTTTGGTGTGGTGTATTAAAATTATAATTCATTGTATAATTTTTAAGAAAATAAGTTGTTTACAAAAATGCCCTCAATATCACTACTAGAAATCCGGAAAAAGCGACCATGAAAAGCGGCCAAAGTTGGTCGCTTATTGGCCAAAAAGCGACCAAACACGCTTGGTCGATATTAAGCTGGTCCCTTTACCTTAGGGACCAAAGTTGGTCGTTAATTAGCGACCAACTTTGGTCTCTTAAGTAAAAGGACCAAATTTTTCGGGTAAAAAAATAGCGACCAACTTTGGTCGCTATAATATTTTAATATTATAATTTTGGCGACCAAAGTTGGTCTCTTGATGTAAATTACGTTTATTTATTTATTTATTATTAATCATAAAATAGCGACCAACTTTAGTCTGTAAAAAAAATATTATATTTTAAAATCTGGAAAATAGCGACCAAAGTTGGTCGCTATACTATAAATATTTTTAATTTTTTTTAAAGTAATCGACCAAAGTTGGTCGCTAACTTCATGAACTAATTTTTTTGTTAGTAATAAGCGACCAACTTTGGTCGCTATATTTCCATAAATTATTAATTTTCTGGGAAATAATGACCAAAGTTGGTCGCTTTTTGTGAAAGCTGGGTTATATAGTGACCAACCTTGATCGCAATTTCCCAGAAAATTATTTTTTTAATAGAAAGGCGACCAAAGTTTGTCGCTTTTCTTAGTATATTGCTGACAGAAACTGCCTGTTTTGGCAGCTACACCACCTGCCAGCTTACCAAAATTTCTAAATAGGCATTTTATGCCAACAACAACAGCACAATAACAGCATTATAACGAACAGAGTATAAAGTTCAATAGAACTTTATACTTTAAGCTAACCAAACTAATAAGTTAACTGTTATTACAAAACCATTAGAAAACCAATTGTATTTGTCTAGTATAAACTAATAAGTTCAAAGATTGTTCTGTACATCATTATCATCACCGTCTGATGAACTTTCTTCACCATGACGGTATCTAGAATGGGCTATTTTGTCGAGGATGGGAAGAATGATCACGGGGAGGATGGGAGCAATGAGAACAGGGAAGGCAAGCCTTTGGCGATAACTCACGAGACCGGAGAATCGGAAAACTGCCAGAAGCTAGGAGAGATTTGATATGCTCTTGCATGTCCTTGCACTGAGCTTGCATGCCAGAGTACTACATATCTCTAAGCCTTTCTCTCTCCTTGGCGGCTTCTAGCTCGGATGCGAGCTTTGCCACAATCTCCCGCATAGAGGAGAGGCTCTCCCCATCAAGTTGCTCGGCTTGGGAGGAAGTCCCTATTCCTTGCATTCCACACTTATAGCGATGGAATTTCTTATTAGGAAGCCCGTATACCTTCTCCCATTTTGGACCGCCAGCCGCCTGCGTCCACATTCTCTCAACATCCTCGTCCGATAGTTAGATTGGATCACCCGACGCATTAGGTGGTTGACTGCGTATGAATTGCTCAACTTCAGCTATGAAGCGACCCTATAAGAAAAATTACATTGAATTACTATTTTAAAATTTATATAAAAGTAAATCAAAATTCTTAATGAAAAGTGAAAACTTACATGTACAGTCGAGGCTCGGCCCTCGATCCACCTTTCTTGGTCCGTCTCTTTCTTCTTCTTTACAATATGAGTCTCCTTGAAGAGCTCATCTTGGTTCATCGGACGCCCCAACTTTTTTTCTGAAAACTCATAAATTTTAGTTAAGAAACAGAATACATATACTTTGAAAATTAAAATAAATTAAGCAATTACGTACCATTCTTCGTTTTATCGTCCCTAGGCTGATCGCACCTCCAGTATGCAAGGATCTTCCCTTCTCATATGCCCAGGTTTTCTTTTCTTTTTCGCTCTTCTGTAAGAGCTCTGCGGTAAGCCATTGCCTTTGCAAATCATCCCATAAATTCTGAAGCAACCAGCTAGGCTTCTGGTTCAACTGCCTAGCTTTGGAGAAATAATGGGACAACCGCTTTCGAGCTTTTAGATGGAAATTTGCAGCCACTTTCGCGCTATAGCGGTGTTCCCATACACACTTGCTCTGTATTTCGAAAGTCAAGTATTATATGGAAATGTCATATTTAGATGGAAATATCATAAAAGCTATATTCGATATATTATACTTAGCTTTTATTATCTAATAATTATTCAAAAGTTAAGTGCATTAACTGCTTATAATATAGTATATTAGTGAATTAGCTAACATATATATATATATATATATATATATATATATATATACTATGCAATAAGTATTTGTGCATTAGCTAATAAAAGCTAAGTATTAACGTGCTTAACTTTTGATTAATTATATATTAACGCACTAAGCTTTTATCGAATATATATAAAAGCTATATTCGTTATATATAAGCTAAATTTGATATAATTCGATATATATAAGCTAAGCTATATTCTATAATACATATTTAGATGGAAATATCATAAATATAAATAATTATACTGCTTAAAAGAACATTTATACCTTAAATTGATTGAAGATTGCCTCCTTCAGCGAGAATGGGAATTCACTCCAAGTCGCATAAGGACCATCATAAAGCTTTCTGGTTGCTTTGGTGATGACCTTGTAATAATATTACTAGGGATGAACCTGCAATTTAATAAAAAAAACATATTAATATCTTAGTAAAACCGTACAAGATAAAAAAAGTAAAAATAACAAATAACTTTTACCCATCACCCTCAGGGACTATGATGATCCTGCCATATTTATCATAATGCACCTCCTCGTCATCATCAGTATCATTGTCTGAAGCATGTATATCGGAGGCATGTGTGGAAGATGTAGGGGCTCGCAAGCGAAGGCCTGCAATATATGGAGTCCCAGATGAAGATGGCTCCGAGCCCTGGGAGTGCGACATAGCTATATGGGCTGTAAGTGGATGAAACACAAATAGTTGTGACCCGAGTGGCTGTGACACGGATGGCTGTGATCCATGTGGATGTGACATGGATCGATGCGATCCATGAGCTGCTGACGGATAAGATCTATGTGGTAGTGAGACAGGTGGACTGTATGTAGGTCATACAGTCCTATGGCTCTGTGAAGAAAGACCTAGCGTCTGCACGAAGGTGTAGGGCTGGTGATGCGATGGCAGATCAGAATAGCCCTGGGGTGGAGGCATAGGCACAAGCATCTGTGAAGAGGCAGGAAGGGATTGAGTAGTATCTTCTACCCTCCTCTTTGGTTTCCTAGCCTTTTCTCGACCCCGGGAACCAGTAGGTTCACTGTTACCTCGACCCTTGCCTGTCATCTGCATAATATAATACATAGTTAGATTGAAACATATAAAGAAACTAGCTATAAATGAGAGTTATTAAAGAAACCAACTTTTTAAAGCTCATTGACGTATAGTTCCTTGTCTGAGAATTCTTCTTCCTCACTAGGTTGAGCTTCATCAGTTGATTCTTCTTCCTCGTTTTCTATAATTCTTACTTCATCTATATCAACTTCTTCCAATATATGTTCAGGTTGTTCCAAATCATTTTCTAAAACTTCGTCCACTATTTGGTGAACATTGGAGATATCATTTTGATATGCAACATCTAACATATTCTTGACTTCTACCCTACCCACAGGCTTAGTTTTTATTACAACCCACCAATCAGACTTATTCCGATGCAATGGATAAGGATCATAATACACTTGCCTAACATTATGTGCAATTATGAAAGGATCATAGCGATCATATTGCCTCGTATGATTAACCTCAATTATGTTGTATTGATTGTGTACTCTTGTACCTCTTGTTGGATGTGGGTCAAACCACTTGCATCTAAAGAGTATCAATTTCTTATTTGGCCAACCTGTATATTCTAGTTCTATTATTGTTTTGATCACACCATAATAATCAATATCTCCATCTCGGTTGCCATCACCACCTTGAACCCACACCCCATTGTCGTTGCTATTTTTATTTTTAGAGCAATCCTCTATATGAAACTTATAACCATTCACAACGTACTTAGACATGGTTGTGACCTCAACCCCAGGTCCCCAAGATACATCTTTCAAAAATTGATTTACACCATTATTTGGATCATTTACCTACAAATCGTTAAATAAATTCATAAGTTAGCATAACTTCCAAACATTGTTTACCTACATAGTATTAGAATATTTTAAGGAGAAACTTACAAATTGTTTGAACTATGTATCAAATCTTGTATATAAAGCATCATGACCAAATTGAACCACAAAGTGACTGTGACACATCAAATATTTTTAGTAGTTGCATTGAGATGTAATCACAGTAATTTTTAGATCTTGATAACTACTAAATCAATACTTACTTGAGATATGGTACAACTTCGGGACAATTTAGCAACACGTGAAGTGTAGTTGACTTGTACTCCATATCACTCAAACTTCTTTTTCTAACATCCTTAGAACATCGGCCTGGTTGATTGAATATGGACATAGGCAGATATAATAGATCATTCCGAAGGTCGACCATGTGCCTGTTGGGCCTATTCCTAGAACATAACACATTACTCTCAAAATAATAAGAACAAAAATGGGCAGTTTTCTTCGCAAGATAAGCTTCGCATATAGATCATTCAATCCTATTCCTCTTCTTAACAAATTCTTTGCATTTGCCAATTATCCTACATAATTTTAGGTTAGCCAAGAACATTTGTTTAAATTAAAATAGAAAATTACATCAAACCTAAAATATTACCTCTCAAAGGGATACATCTATCTGCATTGAACATGCCCTCTAAGTCGTGCCTCGTGTATAAGGTGGATTGGAAGGTGTTCCATCACATAAAAAAAACCCCATGGAAATATCTTTTCCATCTTAGTAGAAGTTACACGAATGTTCTGATCCATCCGGAGTGGGTTTTCTTCCCTTAATGTGGAAGAACACAAGTCTTTGAAAAACAAACTAATCTCTGTGATGGATTTCCAGATTCGTTCAGGCAAACCACAAAATTAAACAGGCACTAAGGTCTCCATGAAAACATGACAGTCATGATTTTTCAAATGGCTCAACTTCCCTACCTCCATATCAACTTTTTTTCAAAAATTCGATGCATAACCTGTGATGACCCGACCCGTCGTCTCATGAGTTACCGCTCCATTTTTCTAATTTTCAGCTACTTTATGCTTCATTATCTGTATCTTATATGACGAGTTGGTTTGGAGTGGTTTTGATAAGAAATGAGACACTTAGTCTCTTTTAAGAAGGTTTAAGTTGGAAAAGTTAACCGGATGTTGACTTATGAGTTAGAGAGATCGGATGTGAATTTTGACGGTTCAGTTAGTTCCGGAAGGTGATTTGTGACCTAGGAGTGTGACCGGAAGTAATTTTGGAGGTCCGGTGTAGAATTAGGCTTGAATTGGCGAAGTTCGTATTTTGGCGAATTTCGGTTGATAGGTGAGATTTTGATTCGGGTGTTGGAATGAAATTTTGGGAGTTGTTGTAGCTTCGTTGTGTCATTTAGGATGTGTGTGCAAAATTTCAGGTCATTCGGACATCGTTTGGTCGGGTTTTTGATCAAAAGTGTATTTCAGAAATTTTTGGAAATTTAGGCTTGAATTAGATGAGTTTTGGGTAATTTGATGTTGTTTGAGGTGTTTTGATGATTGGAATAGGTTTGAATGATATTATGAATTATGTTGGAATGTTTGGTCGGGGTCCCATGAGGCTCGGATAAGTTTTGGAAGATTTTTGCCGTTTTGAGCATAAGCATGTAATGATCCAAAAGTTTCATTTTAGTTCTAGAGATCGAAATTTGATTTCAAGACTTCTACAATTTAAATAATGAATTATAGGAGTGATCTGGAAATTTTGGTCTAATTTCATCTAGTCGCGATTGGGTTTTTGACACGAAACATGAGTTAATTGTTTAACGAGCGAAATGGGTATTGAACTGAGTAAATGAGCTATGAATTGAGTTTCGACTGAAGGGCTATGTTCGTATTGTTATTTGTGACTCATAGGAACAAGAACCATCGAATTTCGAGTTCATATGATGGAGTTAGAGCCTTTTTAGTGAAAAGAAAAGCTGCTGCAATTTTCTGGGCAGTTTCTGCATTTTTCGCACATGTGAACAGCACCCCGTGAACAGTATAACACTTAGTACATATAATGCACTTACAATATATAATACACTATACTATATCTACATATATATACTATACACTTACTATATATAATACACTATACTATATCTACATATATATACTATACACTTCGTACATATAATACACTTAGTATATATAATACACTATACTATATCTACATATATATATTATACACTTAGTATATATAATTGTGACGACCCGACCCGTCGTCACATGAGTTATCGCTTCGTTTTCTCCATTTTCAGCTTCTTTATACTTCATTATCCGTATCTTATGTGATCGAGCTGGTTTGGAGAGGTTTTGGTATGAAATGAGACACTTAGTCTCTTTAAGGAAGATTTGGTTTGGAAAAGTCAATCGGATGTTGAGTTATGAGTTAGAGGGCTCAGATGTGATTTCTGATGATTCCATTAGCTTCGGGGGATGATTTGTGACTTAGGAGCGTGATCGAAATTGATTTTGGAGGTCTGGTGTAGAATTAGGCTTGAATTGGCGAAGTTAGTATTTTTGGCGAATTCTAGTTGATAGGTGAGATTTTAATCCGAGGGTCGGAATGGAATTCCGAGAGTTGCTGTAGCTTCGTTAGGTGATTTGGAATGTGTATGTAAAATTTCAGGTCATTCGGAGGTGTTTTGGTCGGTTTTTAATCAAATGTGAGTTTCGGGAGTTTTAGAAGAACTTAGGCTTGAATCCGATGTAATTTGATGGTTTTGGTGTTGGTTGAGGTGTTTTGATGATTGGAGCAAGTTCGAATGATGTTTTAGGATGGATTGGCATTTTTGGTTGAGGTCCCGGGGGCCTCGGGGTGATTTCGGATGGATATCGGGATGAGTTTTGAACTTGTGTTGTTTCAGAAATTTGCTGGTTCTGGTATTTCCGCATCTGCGGAAAAGGGGACGCAGATGCAAAAATGGTATCGCAGATGCGGACATGGTCATCAAGCAAATTCCGCAGGAGCGGATAGCAGTCCGCAGAAGCGGATTTAGACCGCAGAAGCGGTCCTAGGCAATTAGTTAATGGCCGCAGAAGCGAAAAAATTCCGCAGAAGCGGAAACCGCAGATACGGTACTTGGATCGCAGATGTGAAAAATGTCTGGGCAGAAGGGTTTTAAAAGTTCATTTTGCTCCGCGAGCTAAGCTATTGTTCCACTATTTTTGAGCATCCTTTAGAGCTTTTGGACGGGAATTGAAGAGGGTTTCGACTAGGATTGATTGGAGGTGAGTTCTATGACCTAAAAAAATGATTTAATTGTAGAATCAACCTAAAAATTCATGAAAATTTATCAAAAGGGGGAAGAACTAGGGCTTGAGTTTTGGTATTTTAAATTGGGCTTTGATGGGTCATTTGAGCTTGGATTTGGGAGTTCTTGATATGTATAGACTCGTGGCGAGATACGGAATTCGTTGATGTAAATTTTTCTGAAATTCGAGAAGTGGGCCCGGGGCTCGAATTTTGCAAATTTCATGATTTTCGATATTTTTCGATTCTTTTTGATTGGGTTATGTTCCCTTAGCAAATTGTGACGTATTTGTTGTGGTTTTGGTCAGATTTGATGTGTGAGGAGGCCGATTTGCGAGGCAAGGGCATAGCGAGCTAGGATTTTGGCCGGCTTGAGGTGAGTAGTGATAGTAAATGATATCCTGAGGGTTTGAAACCCCGTATTTGCACAAAGTAGTGCTATATTAAGGTGAAACACGCTCTTTATGACGAGCGCGGGGTTAATTACTACTGGGAATTGTGACTTGGTCCGTCCCGATTGATATTTTTACCGCGTATTTGACTGAGATGTGTTTGTTATCAATATGATTTGGGTTATTGCCATATTTTGGGCTTCATGCCGACTACTTGAATCCTTCGTAGTTTTTTATCACTGCTTCCTCACTATTTGATATACTACTTGAACTCAGTCCCGTTGATTATACTATTTTACAAACTCAGCCACTTTAATTGAATTTTGAGACTTAAATGATATTTCCACTGTTGTTTGGGCTGAGCACTACTATTTTATTGATACCCGAGGGGCTTGTGATATTTTCTGGACTGATATGAGGCCGAGGTCCTGAGATACATTTATATGCCACGAGATGGCTTGAGTGACGTGAGGAGGCTTTCAGGCCTTGTGAGTGATGTGAGGAGGCTTTCAGGCCTTATGAGTGATGTGAGAAGGCTTTCAGGCCTTATGTTGATATAGCATTTGGGTCGTAAGGGGCCCCTCTGGAGTCTGCACACCCACAGTAAGTGCGGGTACCCATATGATCTGAGAGTGAGCCCGAGGGGCTGATGTTATGCTGAGTGACTGATACTGAGCCCGAGGGGCTGATATTGTTCTAAGCGATTGATACTGGGCCCGAGGAGCAGATTTCTACTCACTATTTACTTGTCGTTCTACCTGATTTACCTGTTTTTAAAAGGAGATTTCATTTGACTCTTTATTATTTTACTGCTTTAAGTGATTTACTGCCTGTTATAGAATTGTCTTGTGCATTTATGTATTTTCATGCCTTCGATTATTATTTATTATTATTACTCACTGGGTTGGAGTACTCACATTACTCCATGCACCATGTGTGCAGATTCAGGCATAGCAGAGTCCGCACCTGAGCACTGATTCCTTCCAAACCAGGCAGCGAGTTGGAGTTACGAGGTGGTTGTTGATGTTCGCATCCCCTTGTCTCCCCTATCTTACATCATTTATGTTTTCTTCAGACTATTGTATCAGATATTATACTCTGTAGACTTATAGCAAACTCTGTAGTAGCTCATGACTTATGACACCCCGGTTTGGGCTGTGTCGGGATGGTTTTTCCCTTGTTATTATCACCGTTTCCGCAATATTGGCTATCTTAAGCATGTTTTAGTCTTGTTAATGTTATTTGATTGCTTAAAAGAGGTTTTGCGTTGTTCTGGTTGGCCTTGTCTTCACGAGAGGCGCCATCATGGCCGAGGTCGGAAATTGGGTCGTGACAATAATGCACTTAGTATATATAATACATTATACTATATCTACATATATATACTACACACTTAGTGCATATAATACACTATATATACTATATCTACATATATATATTATGCACTTAGTATATATAAAAAACTATACTATATCTACATATATATACTATACACTTAGTATTATAATATAGATCTACATATATATACTATACACTAAGAGCAAGGTGGGAAGTTCTTGGAGGGAAGGATGTCGGGGGTCTATTTTGAAATAGCATGTCTACCCTTGGGTAGGGGTAAGGTCTGTGTATACACTATCCTCCCCAGACTCCACTAAGTGGGATTATACTAGGTTGTTGTTGTTGTTGTTGTTATACTATATCTACATATATATACTATACACTAAGTATATATAATACACTGTGATGACTCGGCCGGTCGTCTTAAGAATTAACGCCCCGATCCCCTATTAACTGCTTCCCCTAAGTTCATTTCTGCAATTTTGGTTTGCCGGGACATTCGGTGTTGGGTTTCGGAGAGTTTTGGGACACCTAAATGAGAGCTTAAGCGTTGAAAAATGGTTTGTAGTCGGAACAGTGTGAAGACGACCTCGGAATGAAAATCTGATAGTTTCGTTAGCTTCGTTAGGTAATTTCGGGGTTGGGAGCGTGTTTGCAATGTATTTTGGAAGTCCGTAGCTCATTTAGGCTTGAAATGCCGAAGTTTGAATTTTTGAAGTTTCCGGTCCGATAGTGAGTTTTTGATCCAACGGTCGGAATGGATTTTCGAAAGTTGTAGTAGCTCCGCTGTGTCATTTGGGATGTGTGTGCAAAATTTCAGGCCATTCGGACGTGTTTTGTAGGTTTTTGATCGAAAGTGTATTTTGATAAAATTTGAAGTTCTTAGGCTCGAATCCTTGTTTAATTCAAGTTTCCGGTGTTGTTTTAGGTAGTTTAAGGATTGGTACGAGTTTGAATGAGGTATTAGGTGTTATTGGTGCTTTTGGTTGAGGTCCCGGGAGCCTCAGGATGATTTCAGGTGGTTAACGGGAATATCGGAGAAGTGTTACAGCAAC
The DNA here is from genome assembly GCA_026770625.1 of Nicotiana glauca. Classification (NCBI taxonomy): domain Eukaryota; kingdom Viridiplantae; phylum Streptophyta; class Magnoliopsida; order Solanales; family Solanaceae; genus Nicotiana; species Nicotiana glauca. The sequence continues at coordinate 341,463 of MU668225.1, forward strand.
TGAAGTTTTTCCCTTCTGGTATTTTCGCATCTGCGGCTTGGGAACTGCAGATGCGGCTAGGGAAATCACAGAAGCGGGTTTAGGGTGATTCAGCAGCTTCCGCAGATGCGGTGGATTTTTCGCAGAAGCGGGACCGCATCTGCGAGGTCAAGACCGCAGATGCGAGTTTGGGCATATCTGTCAGATTCTGTAGAAGCGATGGAATTTTTGCAGGAGCGGAGTCGCTTCTGTGATGAAAGGACCGCAGAAGCGGAACCTTGGATTTTTAGTGAAAACCCGCAGAAGCGGCATTTGTTCCACAGATGCGGTCCCTTGTCCGCAGAAGCGAAAATCACTACTCAGAAATAGTGAAATTGAGGGTTTAATTTCAAAAGTTAGAAAATCAAATTTGAGCTCGGGAGAGGGCGATTTTGAGAGGGTTTGGAAGAGGAGATTATTGGGTAATGTTTATTCAATTCCTTCTAGTTATATTTCATCATTATGTAGTTAAATCTATCACTAAAATTCGAATTTAGGATCAAAATTTGGAAAAATTGGGTAAAACTTCATAGGCTAAACTATTGAGTTTTGATTGGGTGTTTGACCTCCGATTGGGGAAATTTTTATATGTTTAGACTCGTGAGAGTACAAGGGTTCTGAAAATGTAAAACTTATTCGATTTCGAGACGTTGGCCTAGAGGGCATTTTGGTCATTTTACCTACTTTCGCGCCTTAGCTTTGAATTAATTAGTAGATCAGTTGCTTGCGATGTTATTTACAATGTGTAATTGAATTGAATAGATTTGGGCCATTTGGAGTTGGATACTCATGGCTAAGGCGTGGTTTCTAGTTGATTTTGAGCTGGTTCGAGGTAAGTGGCTTGTCTAACCTTGTGTGGGGAACCTTTCCCCTAAGGATTTGTTATTTGGTATTTGAGTGCCTTGTACGCGAGGTGACGAGCGCGTACTTAAGCCAATTGTTGAAAATCCGCGATCTATTTTTGAGTTGTATATGCCAGGTGGCACTTATATACCGTTACCTACTAATTTTACTCGGTTTAATTAAATATTTCTGGAAGTTATATTATTTTCTGCATTGTTAGGCTTACCTAGTCGTAGGGACTAGGTGCCATCACGACATGTTCACAGAAAGGCGAACTGGGGCCGTGACAAGTTAGTATCAGAGCTCTAGATTCATAGGAGTCACGGAACACAGGACGATTTATTCGAGTCTCGCTGATCAGTACGGAGACATCTGTACTTATCTATGAGAGGCTATGTAACTGTTTAGGAAAAATCTTCATTTCATTTGAATTCCTTGTCGTGAGATATTTTTGACATCAATTCTAAACTTTTGTCTTCTATTCTCTCACAGATGGTGAGGACACGTGCTACTTGAGATGATCAGGCACTCGCGCCCCCTCCTGCAGCTGTCAAAGGACAGGGCCGGGGGAGAGGTCAAGGATGCACATTTGGTGCAGCCAGAGCACCTACGCGAGCTACCGCTGAGGCACCACCAGCAGATCCAGTCGGAGCCCAGGCACCTGGGACGCCTACTACTGCCACTACTACTCCAGCTCTCCAGGAGACTTTGGCTCAGTTCATGAGTATGTACACCACTTTGGCTTAAGCAGGGTTGCTTCCCCTTGTTGCAGCCACATCCCAGGCCGGGGGAGGAGCACAGACTCCCGCCGTCTGCACTCCTGAGCAGTAAGTGCAGGTTGGGCAAGCTCCCAAGATTATTCCCGTACCGCCTGCAGTGCCAGTTCAGCCCGAGAATGGGTCAGTTGCTTCAGAGGACGAGCAGCGGAGACTTGAGCGGTTCAAGAAGTATGATCCCCCAGTATTTAGTGGATTAGCATCAGATGATGCCTTGGGATTTCTAGAGGAGTGTCACTGTATTCTTCGCACAATGGGCATAGTGGAGTCCAGCGAGGTTTCTTTCACTGCTTTTCAGCTTTGGGGAGCCGCCTATGATTGGTGGTGCACTTATGAGATAGACAGTCCAGTCGAGGATGCTTCACTGACTTGGACCCAGTTCTTAGATATATTTATGAGAAAGTTTGTCCCCCAGAGTCATAGGAACGCATGGTGCGTAGAGTTTGAGCACTTGCGCTAGGGTGTTATGACCGTTTTGGAGTATGCTATCCGTTATACCAGGTTGGCCAGGCATGCACCGGCTTTGGTTGCTACAGTTAAGGAGAGAGTTTGTGGGTTCATTGAGGGTCTTATCCCACCCATCAGATCTAGCATGGCTCGAGAGTTGGAGATGGACATTCCTTATTAGCAGGTAGTGAGCATTGCTAGGAGGATTGAGAGTATGCTCGCCAGGGAGCGAGGGGAGAGGGAGGCCAAGAGGTCTCGAGAGTTGGGTCACTACTCCGGTGTCTGTACCCCATCATCAGGTCGTTATGGTAGAGGTTATGCGGGTCGCCCCATCCATTCAGCTCTTCCAGTAGCCAGCAGTGCTCTAGCTCCGCTTATACCTCAGGAGCCTTACTATGCACCTCCAGTTTCTATCGTGCCTCCTGCTCGGGGTGCTTCCAGAGGTCAGTCCAGCAGACCTGGCCCTAGTCAGTCACAGCCACCGCATCCTCCTAGATCTTGTTTCGAGTGTGGTGATACACACCACATGGTTAGGGACTACCCCAAACTTGGTAGGGTTGCATCTTCACAAACTGCTCAGCCACAGCGTGCTCCTCAGAGTTTTCAGGCCATGATCACAGCTCCAGCTGCTACCTCACCTGCCCAGCCGGCTAGGGGCGAAGGTCGGGGAGATAGAGGTCGCCCTCGAGAGAGGGGCCGGGCCAGATATTATGCTATTCCTGCTCGTACTGAGGTTGTTGCCTCCAACTCCGTCATTACAGGTCTTATACTAGTTTGTCACAGAGAGGCATCGGTTCTATTCGATCTGTGCTTTACTTATTCTTATGTGTCTTCTTTCTTTGCTCCGCATTTGGGTGTGCCTCGGGATTCTTTGAGTGCCCCCATTTATATTTCTACTCCTGTGGGGGATTCTCTTGTTGTGGACCATGTTTAGCGGTCATGTTTGGTTACTATTCATGGTTTTGAGACCAGAGCGGATTTATTGTTACTCGGTATGGTTGATTTTGACATTATTTTGGGATTGGACTGGTTGTCGCCCGATTTTGCTATTCTAGATTGTTATGCCGAGACCGTGACGCTGACTATGCCAGGTATTCTGCATATTGAGTGGAGTGGTACTTTAGATCACTCCCCCAGTAGAGTAATCTCTTTTCTTAAAGCTCGGCGTATGGTTGAGAAAGGGTGTGTCGCGTATTTAGCTTATGTGGGGGATGTCAGTACTGATACCCTTTCTGTTGATTCAGTTCCAGTGGTATGGGATTATCCCGATGTGTTTCTAACTGATCTTCCGGGTATGCCGCCTGATATAGACATTAATTTTGGCATTGATCTATTGTCGGGAACTCGGCTTATTTGCATTCCTCCGTATCGTATAGCTCCTCCTTAGTTGAAGGAGTTGAAGGATCAGTTACAAGAATTTCTTGGTAAGGGTTTTATTCGACCCAATGTTTCACCGTGGGGTGCTCCTATTTTGTTTGTAAAGAAGAAGGATGGTTCTATGAGTATGTGTATTGATTATCTCCAGTTGAACAAGGTTACAGTGAAGAACTGTTATCCTTTGCCTCATATTAATGATCTGTTTGACCAGCTTCAAGGTGCAAAGGTGTTTTCTAAGATTGACTTACGCTTAGGTTACCATCAGTTGAAGATTCGGGAGCCAGATATCCCAAAGACTGCCTTCAGGACTCGGTATGGTCATTACGAGTTCCTTGTTATGTCATTTGGGCTGACCAATGCCCCAGCAGCTTTCATGCATTTGATGCACAGTATGTTCAGACCATATCTTGACTCGTTCGTTATTATTTTTATTGATGATATTCTGGTGTATTCCTAGAGTTGGGAAGATTATGAGTAGCACCTGAGGACTGTGCTTCAGACCTTGAGGGAGAAGAAGTTATATGCAAAGTTCTCAAAATGTGAGTTTTGGCTGAGTTTTGTGGCATTCTTAGGCCACGTGATTTCAAGTGAGGGTATTCGGGTGGATCCAAGGAAGATAGAGGCCGTACAAAGTTGGCCCAGGCCATCCTCAGCTACAGATATTCACAGTTTCCTTGGTTTTACGGGCTACTACTGTCATTTCTTGGAGGTATTTTTTATCGTTTGTGGCCCCTATGACTAGATTGACCCAGAAGGGTTCCCCATTTCAGTGGACAGAGGCGTGTGAGGCGAGCTTTCAAAAGCTCAAGACAGCTTTGACTACAGCCCCAATTTTGATGTTGCCTACCATTTTGGGGTCTTATACTATCTATTGTGATGACTCGAGAGTTGCCCTTGGAGCAGTGTTGATACAGGACGGTAGGGTAATTGCCTACGTGTCTAGACTGTTGAAGATACATGAAAAGAATTACCCTGTCCACGACCTTGAGCTAGCTGCTATTGTTCATGCCTTGAAGATCTGGCGTCACTATTTGTACGGTGTGCCTTGTGAGATCTATACTGACCATCGGAGCTTGAAGCACTTAGTCAAGCAAAAGGATCTAAATATTCGTCAGATGAGGTGGTTAGAGTTGCTGAAGGATTATGATATCACTATCCTGTATCACCCGGGCAAGGCCAATATTGTGGTGTATGCCTTGAGTCACCGGGCGGAGAGTTTGGGGAGTTTGGCATATTTACCAGCTTCAGAGAGGCCTATGGCGATGGATGTTTAGGCCTAAGCCATCCAGTTTGTGAGATTGGATCTATCGGAGCCCAGTCGGGTTCTAGCTTGTGTGGTTTCCCGGTCTTCCTTATTTGATCATATCAGGGAGCAGCAGTATGAAGACCCTCATTTGCTTGTCCTTAAGGACAAGGTTCAGCATGGAGATGCCAGAGATGTGACCATCGGAGATGACGGGGTATTAAGGATGCAGGGCCGGATTTGTGTG
>MU668225.1:350369-375772 GCA_026770625.1 Nicotiana glauca
CTTTAGGAAGCGACCAACTTTGATCACTAAATTTAAATTTTATTTATTTATATTTTATAATTTTTTTAAATTAAAAATATAATTAATAAAATTTTATAAGTGGGCCCCACTTTTACGACCAAAGTTGGTCGCTAATTTGAGTATTTCTTTGACCAAGCAAGTCTGACCAGTCCGGTCAATATTTTGACCAAAGTAGCAACCTTGTTGGTCGCTAGTTTATTTAGAATTTATTTTCTCCATCTTGGCGACCAAAGTTGGTCACTTTCCTTGACAGACCAACGTTGGTCGCAATTTTTTGGTCGCTTTTTTTCGGGATTCTAGTAGTATATTCTCTACCTTTAAGATACTTTAAGGATAATTTTGTCTTTAACCATACCAATGCATGCATTAATAGCCTTGGTATTACTAATGCCTTAGTTTTCCATGCATTACTTATACATAGGATAATACCAAGTATGATGCATAACTAATATAAGTATTAGTTATACACAAGTTGAAAAAATGTACCAAACAAGATATTAGTAATGCAAAGAGCTAATGCTTGCATTATTTTTTCTAATACCTCATATTAAACGACCCCTAAGTGCATAAGTTCTATAGGATACTAAATACAAATTTTGAAATGAATACAATATTGTCTGATACAAATAAACTGTAGCGAAGATAATGAACTGACTCTAGAACCTGCGAACAGATATGCAACACTACCTCGAGTCTCCAAAATGTCCAAGCTAAGCACCTCTCGGGACTCTACGGAACCAATGCCTGAATCTGCACAAAAAGTGCAGTAGTGTAGTACTAGTACAACTGACCTCATGTACTCAGTAAGTGTTGAGCCTAACCTCGACAAAAAAATGAGGAGGCTAAGACAAGACACCTATGTATAAACCTGTACAGTTAATAAGAAAGATAAATAACAAGAATAAATGCAAGAAAAAATTAAAACGGTCAACTAAAAGAAATAATGATCATATTTTCTCAAATATCACAACCAAACCCTTCTAAAAACATTCAATCCAAGAGGGTGAAACAACATCAATGAAAATAACACAGTCAATCTAACATCCTGAGAGAAATGAGTAAAAGATATTATATCAATAGCATGGCAACACCCTTCGTGCATTTATCTCTCATCCTCACCATCAAAAAAATATCCGTCGTGCAATAATAATAAGAATGTCAAGAAGTACAGAAATACCCTTTGTGCTTAAATCACTCTTCCTCACAAGCACAAATTACCCTTCGTACAATCCACTCTTCTTCACCACGCATATAAAAAAATAGTACCAAGCAAGGTAGAAGCATAAGAACATCAAGAAGAGTGATCAAACATAACACACAATGTGAGAGATAATCATAACTTTTGCACCAATTTGTTCAAGAACTATAATGCCCAAGTATCTCAACCAAATCTTAAACATAATTACGAACAAGCATGTGAATAATCAAGTAGTGTCACAAACTATTAAAGCATAAAAACATATATGAAGCAAACAAGACATGAATAAGGCTAATTCTACCCACATACTTTATTCATGGGAAACACATATATACTTGTCACCATGCATTTACGCCGCCCCTAAACATATAGCACGTAGCCTATAGACCCAAGTACCACCTAATTCTCTCAAAAAAAATGTTAACCAAGATACTTACCTCTTTTTGAAAGAAATCAACTCTTTAGTATCTCTTTTCCTTTAGAACAAGCCTCCAAATAACTCGAATCTAGTCCATTATTACTCAAATAAGCCAAAACAAGCTTAAGGAACTCTACAAGTACAAAAAATTATCAATCTTTACCTAATTTAGACAAGTCAACAACAAGTCAACTCGGGCCTACATTGTCGAAATACAAAATTAAGACCAAATCCCGACTACCCATTCTTTCCCGAGTCCAAGTGTGTTATTAGCTTCAAGATCTGACCTCAAATTAAAGTCTAAATCTCCAAAATTTAATCTCTTAGGTTTCTACTCAAAATTCCATTTTTACTCTTAAAAATCCTACATTTAAGGATGAAAATCTATGAAAAATCATATAAATAAATCAAAACTAAGTTTAAATTATATCTTTAGAAGTTGGGGGGTGAAAATCATCTAACAATCGCCTCCTTGCGTAGTCCAGGACTAAAAATAGAGTAAAATAAGCTAAAGGTCGATTTTTTTCTTTTTCCAGCTGTAGATGTTGCAAATGCAAAATATTCAATGCAAATACAACAACTTGGTCCAGAAATGCAAACCAACATCGATGCAGAAATCACAAATATGCAATGGCATTGCAAATGCGACCATCGCATTTGCTTCCAATTCCTCGTAATTGCGACCACCCTTCTGTGCTGAACTCTTTGCAAATGCATGCCGATATTTGCAAATGCGACCCTCGCATCTACGCACATGGTATCATAAATGCAACGCTGCCTGAGCTCCCCCATTCTCGTAAATGTGAGTTGTCATTTGAAAATGCGAGCTTCGCATTGGAGCAATTGTTATCGCAAATGCGACATTAACAACACCAGCAATGGCAATATACATGTAAAGTGTCCGAAATTAATCCAAAAATCACCCGAGCCCCGGGACCTCAGTCAAAGTACCTTAACAAGTATATAAACCTTACACAAAATCACTTGAAAGCCCAAAATATCACAATAACATCTAAAATCAAGAAATCAAACCTCAAGGATTTCAAAATGTCATAAACTCAAACTTTCAAGTTTCAACTATAATTGCCGAAACGACCTCGGATCACCCGAAATTCAGACCAAGCATGCATATTAGTCCAAAATCATCATACGAATCCACCAAAATTATCAAAATACCGATCCACAATCATTATAAAGAATGTTGGCCGTGGTCAATGATGTGCCGTAGAATTTTGGTACTTTTGATAACAATTACATAGACTTTAGCTAATCTTTCACTGCATTTGTAGTTAATTCTTATAAAGTTTTGGTGTTAATGCATGAGAATTGAAGATCCAAAAATATGGAAAATAAGTCAAAAAGCCTCAAAAGGGCAGGAATGTTGCAAGTATGCTACCATAGAAGTAATATGAGGACCGCATAATCACCACAAACTGAAGTAGATTTTTTGCCAACTTAAGAGAAGAATGTGCGGTCCATTATGCGGTCGCAAAACACTTCTGCGATGGAAAATGTGGTCGCATAACTGACATGCGAACCATATAATCGAAATGTGGTGGAATCTGGGCTTAAAGATCTGAAATTTTGGTGATGCAATTGTCAACTGTGTGGACCACATACATGGTCTGCGACCATTATACGATCGCAGAAGGGCTCTGCAGGGGCATTTTTGTACAATCTTGACCCCGAATTTTAGTCTACTATAAATAAAGTTCCTAGGGTTTTGTGGGTCATTGAGTCTGAAAAAGGAGACCACATTGAAGGCATTGAATACACCATAATTTTGGAAGATTTTGAAGAGAGAATCTTTTACCTTTGTAAGCTTTATGACTTTATTTATTTCTTTATTTTTGTATTCTAATATGAATAGCGAGTTTTAAATACTAAGGCTGTGGACCCTAAATGGGTGTAATGTTGGATATATATAATGGTTGGTTGATATTTATTTACTTCTTATGCTTTATTTATGGTTGGTGATTCCAAATATTGACTTATTCCATTTTACTCTCTCTTTACTTGGAAAAGTGGCTTGGGGTTTGGTAGAAGTGAATATCAAGAACTCAAGGCTTTAAATCTTGTTTAATAGGATCACTTAGGAATAAGTGGGTTCTACTTGGCATAAATTGGTTATTCTTAATTGCAACTCTTTAATATTTGGAAAAAATATAAAGGGAAAATACTACCCAACTGTTGGGAAATATTGGGTAGTCATTTAGAAATTATTTGCATATCAAAGGACCTTCTATTAGAAATATATCATATTAACACCGATAGCATTATATTTCGTTGATGGAGACACAACCTTGGTTTCCTTAATCAAATTAATTACATTCTCACAACAAAATATCTTTCTTGTTAATTCACAATTAAATCATTCTCTTTTCAAGCTAAAGGAATAGAATTACGACTTAAGTCAAGTTTCACACTATTTAAGTAACCTTTTTACACCTATTCCCTATGTGATTCAACCCCAAACTTATTGGGTTATTATATTTGACACCGACCGCCTTACACTATTTATTTAAGTATAATTTGAGCGTACCAAATTTTGGCATTGTTGCCGGGAAATGCGGTTTTGAAATTACTAATTAGTGTGTGCTTTACTTTACGTCTTCTTCTATTCCATCACACTTAGATTGCTTTGCTTGGTTTTAATAGGAAAACATGGCCGAGTATGACGAAGAAGAGAATCCTTTTGCGGATATAGATGAGTACATTGAGGATACAAATTCCATTGTCCCCTCAAGAGTTGATGCTGCCAATTTCAAGGTGGAACACAATTTAATCCTAATACTCAAAACAGAGGGGTTTTTCAGAAATTCCACCGATGATGATCCGACACAATATCTCAAAAACTTCTTGGGTGTGTGTGCGATGCATAAGAGAACAATGTTTCAGATGATTCCCTAAGACTGAGGATGTTCAAGTGCTCACTGGATGGAGAGGCAAGGAAATGGATCCAAAATCTACCATCGAATTCCATTCATTATTGGACTGAACTCGTCTGAGATTTCCTAGCTAACTGGTTCCCGCAAAGCAAGAAGAGTGAGCTCCGGGATAAAATTTTCTTTTTCAAGCAATTGCCAGGAGAACACCTACATGAGGAATGGGATCGATTAAAGCTATATTTAGTGGGGTCATCGAATCATGGTTTTCCGAAATCTATCTTGTTGGAGAAATTTTACATGGGATTGGATCCTATGAATCAATCTATAGCCAAAAATGCAGCTGATGGATCTTTTATGGATAAAACATTGCGAGGATCACACAAATCCTTGATAAAATGGCAAAACATAACCAAGCTTGGCACTCAAAGGACACCATGGGTGGAATTGCATGTGGTTCTCCTTCCTTGACCACATGATTAAGGAGAACCAAGAAAGATATCAAGTAATTGCCGGTCTTGCCACCAACTACAATGTGTTGACAAAGATGTTCATTGAAAGTCAAACAAAAAAGGTGAACGTGATGGAAGATGTTCAACCCACATCAAAATGAGGATTACGTGGAAGCAAATTATGTTAACAATTCTCAAGGAGGTTACCAAAGGCAACCCTACCAAGGTTCAGGACAAAAAAACCAATGGAGGCCTAACCCTTAAGGGCAAGACAACCAACAGTGGTGAAATGACCAAGTTAGTTCATATCAAGGGAATTAGAGTAACAACAACAACAACTTTTCAAATCAGAGTTCAAACCCCTATGTTCCACCGAAGGGGAAATATTCCAACTCTCTGCATTAGAAGGAAAGTTCTTCAAGTGATTCTAAGTTGGAAAACATGCATGAACGAGTATTGAAAAATCAAGAAAGATCCAACACTTCAATGAGGAATGTGACTGAGCTTGTGGGTTCTCATACCGCATCCATTCAAAAGTTAGAGATGAAAATGAGAGGTCTCTCAAGAGAGAAAAATCCGAAGTAAAAGGGCACAATCCCAAGTAACACAATTACAAACTCAAAAGGTGGTGGGAGCAGTCAAACTTCTCATTATATGGCAATCACAACTCGAAGTGGGAAGATACTTCAAGGAGATAATGAAAAAGTGGTCGAAGTGGAAGATTCTGAACAAGAAGTTGAAGCACAAGTTGAGGTGCCAATTGTTGTTGAAGTTGAGAAAGTCCCGGAAGAGGTGCAACTTCAAGAAGTGAACCGGGAAGAGGTGAAGGAAGAGGTGAAAGAGACACCAAAATCTCTAACACCAATTCTTAGACCTCCTCCTCCTTTTCCTCAAAGACTTTCTAGGAAGGTTGATTATAGCAAACTCGAGAAGTTCTATGACATTCTCAAGCAATTATCGATGAATAATTTATTTGTGGAAGCATTTCAAGAGATGCCAGGTTTTGCTAAGTATTTGAAAGACTTGATCACCAAGAAGAAAATCACCAAGACTGAAGTGGTGAATGTGACTCACCGAGTTAGTTACATCATTTCAACAAGCACCGTTCAAAAGAAAGAAGACCCGAGAGCTTTTGGCATTCCATGCACGATTGGGTTGCGCAATTTTGCAAGAGCTCTTTGTGATAATGGGGCTAGCATCAATATAATGCCTCTTTCTATTTACAAGCAAGCAGGGTTAGGTATGTCAAGGCCTACAAGTATGAGGTTACAAATGGCCAATCGTTCAACAAAGAGACCGATGGGGATTGTTGATGATGCTTTTATGAAAGAAGGAAAGTTCTTCCTCCCCGGCAACTTTATGATCCTTGATTGTGCTATTGACAAAGAAATCCCTATCATCCTGTGGAGACCATTCCTTGCTAACGGAAGAGAACTTATGGATTCGGAACAAAATGAGATCAAGTTTTGAGTTAATGACGAAGAGGTTAGGGTATGAACTTGTCACATGCATATAATAGCATCTCAGTCATTGATGTTATTGATGAGGTAGAAGACGCATGTCACGACCCAAAATCTACTATGAGTCGCGATGGCGCCGGATACTGCTATCAAGCAAGCCAACCAAATTACTTAATCCAAATCTCGATCTGATACTTTTGAAATCTAGGATTTTCCTTCTTGTTTAGCAATTAAAAGGTAGTTGTCTCAAATCAAATTTAAATGATGAACAGTTAATACAAATAATATATACCATCCCAGAACCCGGTGTCACAAGTACATGAGCATCTACTGACGAGAAAATAAAATACAACATTCATCCGTAATATAGTGGACAAGAAGTAAATACAGTATACTAGAAGGGACTGCTCTAGCTGCGACCGTCTCGAATAATGCAGCTCGCCTAGTCCCAGAATCATCCGTGTTGCTACGCTCAGTAGACCGCTAGAGATACATATACATGTGCAACAAAAATGCACAGAAGTGTAGTATGATTACGTAAAAAATGTGCACTCAATGAGTATCCCGCCTAAACTCGAAGAAGTAGAGACGAGATGGTCGACTTCGACACTTACTAGTGGTCCAATAATAATGTCAATAATTCATTAAATCGTGGACTTTATAAACATGATTGTTAATCCAATAGAAGAAAACGAGTAAACAGTTAATTCGTTTATAGGAAATTTCCAAAATTTTCTTTAAATTATTTATCCAAATATTTTCAAACCATGAAGAGGCAATAACATTCGTTCAAGGCAACAATACCAGCATGCGCAAATAATCACCATGGGACGTACGGCCCGATCCAACATAAAAGTAAATTGTGCACTGCCGAGGGTCGAATGGCTTGAACCATAGATGCATCTATTACCCCGCTCGTAAACTATCCTGCGACGCGGTCAACATAAATAAACAAAGACCTTCTCGCGAATCATACATGCGACGCAGGTACACATAGAAATACATGCTCAAATAGCCAATTACGAATTTATCAGGAAACAGTCGTCCAAATGAAGGCTAATTATTTTTTTAACGATTTAAGAAAATGAAGTTTAATCCTTTTAGAAATTCATTTACTAATTCAATGTGCTTAAGCGATTCAAGCTATCAATAGATTCACAAATAATCCAAGCATAGCCTGTTTTTGGGTCCTAACTACCCGGACAATAGCATAATATTAGCTACGCAAGTACTTTCGTCACCTCGTGCGTACGTAGCCCCCACAAATAGGATCACATAATCAATTATATCACCTATGGGGACAATTCCCTCTTACAAGGTTAGAAAGGAGACTCACCTCGCTCCGAAGATTCATAACCGGCATTCCGCGTCCTTTCGAAGACTTGAATTGAGGCACAACGCTCCAAAACTAGCCAATAATTATGCAAACCCATTAATATATACTAAGGTACTCATTATAATCCAATTTATAACAATTCCTAACCCCGATCGAAAAGTTAATAAAAACGCCCTCGGGCCCACGTGCTCAGAATCCGAAATTTTTTGAAGATAAAGATTACCCATGGCCTTACGAACTAAAATATATGATTTTCTCTAAATTTCAAACCCAAAATCGTGGTCAAATTCCAAGAATATAAATATCTAGGTCTTTCTACCGAAACCCCAAATTTCTACTCATTTACATACTAAAATCTATACATAATCGATGTATTTAACTCAAGATGGATGGGATTAGCTTACCTTATCGTTGATGAAGAAAAATCCACTTGAAGCTCCCAAAATCACCCAAGCCAAGAAAATATGAGAGAAAATGGCCAAAACCCGATTTTTAAAGCACCTTTCTACCTCCAGCACTTTCCGTACCTGCAGTCCCTCGACCGCTTCTGCGGTTTTGCAGGTGTGGCCCCACTACCGCATCTGCGGTCCTTCCCAGGCTGCCCCTTTTCCGCTTCTGTGTCTTCTCTACCGCAGGTGCGGTCCCGCATCTGCAGAAATATGACCGCATCTGCGGTTCCTTCTCCTCCAGTCCAAAACCGCATCTGCGGTTGTGTGGCCGCTTCTGCGGCTCCGCACCTGCGGCCCAATTCTCGCAGGTGCGGTTATGAAAGCAACCAGCACTTCAGCCTTCTTCTAAACTCCAAATTCGATCTGTTAATCATCCAGAATCCACCCGAGGTCCCCGGGACCTCAACCAAACCTACCAACCAATCCCAAAACATGCTACGGACTTGCTCAAGGCCTCAAATCACATCAAACAACACTAAAATCACAAATTACACCCCAATTCAAGCTTTATGAACTTTAGAACTTCAAACTTCTATTTCCGATGTTTAAACCTATCAAATCACGTCCGATTGACCTCAAATTTTGTGCACAAGTCATATTCGACATTACAAACCTACTCCAACTTTGGGAATTGAATTTCGACCCCGATATCAAAAAGTCCACTTCTGGTCAAACTTCTCAAAACCTTCAATTTTCTATCTTTAGCCAAATGACTTCAAAATGACCTACGGACCTCCGAATTCACTTCCGATAGTGCCCCCAACTCCAGAATCACTATACGAAGCTATTCGCAGTCTCAGAATCTCCAACGGACATCTATAACACTAAAATGCACTTCAAGCCAAACTTATGAAATTTCTTCTAAAATGCTAACTTCCACAACATGCGCAAGAACACTCCCGGGTTATCCAAAACCCGGACCGGGCATACGCCCAAGTCTGAAATCATTATACAAAACTGCTGGAACCTTCAGATCTCGATTCTTAGGTCATTTACTCAAAATTCCAATCCTAGTTCATTCTTTCAACTTTAGGCTTCCGAAATAAGAATACTCCTTCCAAATCAACTCTGGACTTTCCGAAATTCAATTTCAACCATACGTACAAGTCACAATACTTGAAATGAAGTTGTTCATGGCCTCAGACTGCTGAACGACGTGCTAGAGCCCAAAACAACCGGTCGGTTCGTTACAACGCAATCGAGATGAACATGGAAAAACAATGCTTTGGTGAGGCATTGGAGGCTATTTTGGTAAATTTTGATGGTGAAGAGATGGAGGGGTACATGGAATCTGTGAATGCATTAAAAGGAATTGGGTCCTACACTTATGCACCAAAGAAAATTTCTCTTGAATTAGAGAATAGAGTCATTCCTCCCACCAATCCTTCAATTATTGAGCCGCCACAACTTGAGCTCAAGCCACTTCCACAACACTTGAGGTATAAATTTTTTGGCCCTAACGAAACTCTACCGATAATCATTTCTTCTTTGTTGAATGATGTGTAGGTAGAACAATTGTTGAATATCTTGAGGGAGCACATTCAAGCCATTGGGTGGACAATAGCGGACATCCGAGGGATTCCCGCCAGAATTTGTGAGCACAAGATATAATTAATGTAAGAGAGCAAACAAAATGTGGAGCATCAAAGAAGGTTAAACCCTTCCATGCAAGAGGTGGTAAAGAAATAAATCATCAAATGGTTAGATGTCGGGGTGGTCTACCCCATTGCCGATAGCTCTTGGGTGAGTGCGGTGAATTGTGTGCCAAAGAAAGGCGACATGACCGTGATTCAAAATGACAAAAATGAGCTCATCCCAACAAGAACAGTGACCGGTTGGAGAGTTTGCATAGATTACCGGAAGCTAAACAATGCTACTTGCAAGGTCCAATTCCCTATGACTTTTATTGATCAAATGCTTGATCAACTAGCGGGGAGTTCATTCTATTAATTCTTGGATGGGTATTCCCACTATAACCAAATAAATATTACCTTGAAAGATCAAGAGAAGACAACATTCACATGCCCATATGGGACTTTTGCCTTTAGCTGTATGCCATTTCAGCTATGCAACGTCTCGGCTACCTTGCATGATGTCAATCTTCTCGGACATGGAGGAAGATTTCCTAGAGGTGTTTATGGATGACTTCTCTGTAGTGGGTGATTCCTTTGAGCATTCTCTGAATGACCTTATACAATTGCTCAAAATATGTGAAAAAACAAACCTTGTGCTAAACTGGGAGAAGTGCCACTTCATGGTGGACGAAGGCATTGTTTTGGCCAAAATATTTCCGAACAAGGCATAGAGGTTGACCGGGAAAAGTTCGAATTCATTTCCAATCTTCCTCCACCACTTCGGTACAAGGTGTCTGAAGCTTTTTGGGGCATGCGGGCTTCTATAGGGGTTTCATCAAGGACTTCTCAAAAATTGCAAATCCCATGTGCAAGCTCCTTGAAAAAGATGCAAAGTTTATATTTGATGAGAACTGTCTCAAAGCTTTTGAGGAATTGAAAGAAAAATTCACCACGGCACCTATTATTGTCACATCTGATTGATCCCTTCCATTTGAACGCATGTGATGCTAGTGGTGTAGCTATCGGGGCGGTGTTTCATCAACGACATAACAAAATCCTTAACTATGTCTACTATGCAAGCAATACACTCAATAATTCTCAAATGAATTACATTGTGACTGAGCAAGAACTTATTGCCATTGTCTATGCTTTTGAAAAACTTTGGGCCTATTTGTTGGAGTCCAAAGTGATAGTTTACAACTATCATGCTGCTATTCGCTATCTTATGGCGAAGAAGAATGCCAAACCAATCCAAATTCTGACTCAATCCAATTAGTAAAACCCCAAATCATCAATAATCAAGCTACAATTCGTGAAGTCAGTGTGGGTTCCAAGATCTTTTCATTTCACAATTTCGCCATAATACGATACTGGGGTAACTCCTGCAAACACCGCCCTCTCCAAATCATCATTCCATAACTACATGAGGCATGATCATCATTCAACCCGAGCTATGTAGGTGATTCAAAGCCAGAGTTTGGCCCTAATTTCACTAAATTCCCCTAAAATCTTCCATAATCTTTCCTTAATCCTGCAACTCATAATCTTCCTCAAATCCATATGTCATTCCTACAATATATGCCTAAAGTCGGAACAAAATTGGTCTTGGATCAATTTGTTTGCCCAAAAACTCTTTCATCGTCTCGGTCAAAGAGGGGCAGTTGTAGACGATCAATTTTGACCCTGGCTTTTAAAATTAAATTATTTAAACTTAATAATTTGCAATAAATATGATGAAAATATTTTCTAATCAATTATACCTCTATATATATATATATATATATGAAATGAGAAATTAGTAATTACTAGCACTAAATTAATAATTTGGTATTAAACATTTTATGAAAAATGTTAATCTTACTATTTTGAAATTATTGAAATAACTTCTATATTTTGATGCACAAATTTTTAATTCAAAAAATTAATCATTGATTTTTAATTAATTTTCTTATTGTTTATATATGAAATTAACTTCATAATTTGAGTAAATAAAGTGTTTTAATAAGTAACAATTAATTATAGTAATTTACATGCAATTGATGACTATATTTTTATCATATTTAGTTATAATTAATTAAGTTTAATTAAATAATCTTAAGAGGGTTAAAGTTTAAAAGGCTGTAATTGTGAAAGACTCAATTAAACATAATGTGGCTAGTTATTTAAATCAATTTCAGCCAAACATTAGCCCAATCCACACTTGTGACCCGGTACAGATCCATCCCTCTCTTTTCACTATGGCAATCCGCCCCAACCATGCGAACCAATCAAAACTTGCCACATAAGCTCTCCTTTCAACTAAAACTCGGGGTTTCGTGGTGCCGAGGTAAGCTAATGCATTTGAGGTTGTAGAAAATGAACTCGCTGCGGTGACTTTTTGGGTTGAACAAAGCGTTGGGAAGTTGAAGAATTTTTTTGCGGAACAGGGCATTTCAACGGTCTATTATGCGACCGCAGAACTGATCTATGGACCGCAGATCAGCCACAAAGTGAAGCAAAGAAATGGGCAAATTTTGGTGGTTATTTTGCGGTCAACTATGCAACCGCATAACCATTTTATGAGCCACACATCCATCGCAGAAGCCATCATGAGTAATTTCGGAAAGAGGTTTTGCGGTCCTTTCTGTGACCGCAGACCTGTCTTGTACCTGCACAGAAATGCCCAATTCCGTAGGGCTATTATGCAGTCCATTTACGGAACGCAGAAGGGTTATGCAGTCGCATATGCGACCAAATATCTGCATCAGAGCTTTATTTTTTTAATTTTATAACCGGACCCTATTTTGATATATAGTTGTTAGGGACCATTTTTAAAGGGAAACCTGATATTTCTAGAGAGAGGAAGTGCCATAGAGTGAGGGGGAAGTCCCTCACGGGTTTAGAATGTGTCACAAGAGTCTAAGGTATGTCTACTTATATATCCAGCTTCTCTCCCGTGTTTTGTCGATGTGGAATTTGCCTAAGGTATTATATACACCCCCCTTTAAGGACTCAGCGTCCTTGCTGAGGTTTTCCCCACCACCGTTCAAGGTTACATGCGGAGTGACTCTGATACTATATGTAACAGCCCAGCCCGCTAGTGATATTGTCCACTCTAGGCCTAGGCCCTCACGGGTTTAAAATGCTCACTAGAGTCTAATGCATATCTACTTATATACCCAGCATCTCTTCCGTATTTTGTCGATGTGGGATTTGCCTAGGGTGTCACAATCTTCATCCAAGAGGTAAGATTCTATCCCTAGCATTTTATTTCAATATTTGTGTTGGGAATAGGCAATGGGAAAGAAGGTTTGAAGATAAGAGTTATTATTTATGCATGCATGTGTTAATAAAGGTGGTAGGGAGATTATGGAGTAACTGTCAGTGGACTATTGAAGTGGTGATTGATTGTGGGGTAAAAGAACCCACAATAGAAGGACCTTGAAACCGTAATGCACACCTAGTGCTTGATATAATGCTCAAATAAACTGAAACCACTAGTATCTTCCTAATTATAGTTAAATTTTGTCGTGTCTTTGATTAGATTAAAATCGCTAGGAGTTTTGGAACCTTGAAGTAATTCAAGGAAGCTCAAACAAGGTATGTTGTCTAAACTCCTCTGTAGAATCAATTTCCATGATGTCCTCATACGTTGCGATTATGGTTGGCTCAATTTGTTATGTCTCATGTCCCGAGTCCTTCCCAACAGATTTGATAATTCTGAAATAAGCGTTGTGTTGAAAGATGTATGTACCCAAAATGTGTCTGTATACGGTAGAAATCGGCGGTTCGATTTTACAATCATCATGGCATCTCGAGGGTTTCCAGCGATCGACTTCAAGGGTTCTCGTTGATCGACTTCTAGATAGTGCAAGCAATGATTGACCTCGAGGCAATGCAAATTAGTGGAGTCGATAGATCAACGTGAGGTTCCCAAGGCACGTGACTAGTGCTGACAAATCCTATTAGGCTAGTCCAAAAACGAATCAAGGCATTAAATGGTTGTACCAGCCCCATTTCTTTGTAATTAATGCATTTGTACTATGTTGAGATTCCCCCTCATATATAAAGGGTGTCATTTTGTAGATATTTGTTGCTCAATACTAAAAAATACAAGAACATTCTCTCTGCTCTCTAACATATTCTCTTGATATCACTACTTCCATTTATTGCTTATATTTATTGTGTTCTATTTATTGTTCTCCATTTATTGCTTACTATTGGCCATAAAGAGTCGTCATTGAATTTATTATAACAGTTAGTCTTCCGTCGACTACCCTCAGCGAGATATCAAACTCGACCTCGAGGTCCCAATTAAGCAAGCTCAAGGCCCCAATTATCACCCATTCGGTTCGGTTATCATCTTATTTTCAAGCTCTTATCTTGTTTCCAAGTATCTTGTTTAGCATCCATTGCGTAAACAACTAGCATAAAAATAGATCACATATTTTTAGAACCACAAGATCAAATCTAATTTTAATTACCATTTTCACGGTAAACAGTTTGGCGCCCACCGTGGGGCTAAAAATAATAGTGGTTATTTTCTTGACGGTTCACTATATAACGCAAGTCATCTTTCATACTTTTTCTTGTCCAAGATCTTCGATTTTAGGTCAAAATGTATAACTCAGTAAATAAGTGTGAAAACAACGGCATGAGAACCACGGGGAGAATGGTGTAGCCGTTCCGGGTATTGGCGCACCACCACTAAACCCTGAAGGTGTTCCAGAGCCGATCATTGCGGATGCGGTCTCACGCGATGCCCAACACGTCGATATAAGCTCTCACACTAACAGGAGAGTACACCAAGGAGACCAACAAGAAGCCTAGAAAACACCAGCTAGGGAACAATAGAAGGTTAGCCTTCATGTTATTTTTGAAATATTACAGGCATAACAGTTTGTAATTGCTTAGCTACAAAGTCACCAAAAAAAACCCAGCACGGTAGCACCAGAAACGGTTCCCCGAGCCGAGTAGGTACCAAAAAGATCAAGCAATAATGGGTCGGCTACCGACCCCACCATCATAAATATGCTCGAGGATCTAACAAAGAGGATCAAGTCGGGCGAGAAGAAGATAGAGGCCAACGACAAGAAGGTAGAGACCTACAATTCTAGGGTCGACCAAATTTCGGGCGTACCCCCAGTCCTAAAGGGTGTATATTCGAAGAAGTTTGTACAAAAGCCATTCCCACAGGAAGCTGCTCCGAAACCCATTCCAAAAAAGTTCAGAATGCCCGACCTTCCGAAGTATAACAGAACCTCGGACCCCAATGAGTACGTCACAGCTTACACTTGTACGGTGAAGAGCAACGACCTGAGGGACGACGAGATCGAATCCATCCTGCTGAAAAAATTCGAAGAGACACTCTCGAAAGGGGCCATGATGTGGTATCACAACTTAGGTCCTAACTCTATAGATTCATTTGCCATGTTGGAAGATTCTTTTATAAAGGCACATGTCGGTTCCATCAAGGTAGCTACAAGGAAGTATGATGTCTTCAAAATCAAGCAAAGGGAGAACGAGATGCTGCGAGAGTTCTTATCTCGCTTTCAAATGGAATGAATGGAAATACCACCGGTCTCCGACTAGGAGGTGCAGTCCTTCACCTAAGGTTTGAACGAGCAAAGCTTGGTAGCTTCAAAGAAATTAAAGCAAAACCTAGTCGAGTATCCCGCCGTGACCTGGTCGGATATCCACAATCGATACCAGTCAAAGATCAGGGTTGAAGAAGACCAACTAGGAGCCCCTTCAGGCTTAGTGTATCCCAGTAGGCTTCCAGCAAAGGAGCCCAAACCAAACAAGGAAAGATACCAACCATACACTGAAGATAGAAGAAACGCCCCAAGGCACAACATACCCCGCAATGACCGAAGGATGGACCAAGGCTATAATCCTCGGGTACTTGTTAGCAAACCTGGGTTCGATAGGAACAAGGCCGATGGAGGCACCTCCCTTTGTCGGAATACAACTTCAACGTCGATGTATCAGACATCGTGTCGCCATTAGTAAAATTAGAGACACCAGGTGGCCAAGGCCTATACAATCAGACCCTTCGCAAAGAAACCATAACTTAGTGTGTGAATTGTACAACACGCATGGTCATAGGACCAAGGATTGCTGACAACTCCAGGAAGAAGTGGCCCAATTACTCAGCAAAGGCCACCTCCGGGAATCCCTCAGCGATAGAGCTAAAAATCAGTTCCAGAAAAAAGAGGCGACCAAAAAGAACAAAGCAGATGAGCTGTAGCACGTCATCCATATGATCTTCTAAGGTGTCAGTACCCTACGGGAACCTACGGTCAGGAGAAACAAAAATATCCCTTACTAGGGAAAAGCAAACTCGAGGCTCTATCTCGGCCCTATAACGACGCACTGGTAACTTCTTTTCTTGTGAATACATTTCAAATTAAATATGTACTTGTAGATCCAGGTAGCTCGGCTAATATTATCAGGTCAAGGGTAACAGAGCAACTCGGGCTTCTTGACCAAACTTTGCCTGCCTCTTGAGTTCTCAAAGGATTCAAGACGGCAAGCGAAACAATGAAAGGGGAAACCACCCTACCAGTCAATGTGGACGGCACAAACTAAAACACCAATATCTCCACCATCAAAGGAACTGAAGGACAAACAAACAAGGAAATAGTTACCACGAGACATGTTCTCGACTGTACCCGAATGAAGAAATAAAGGACCGAACCATGTCCTCGGAGCAAATACTGAAGGCCTACCGAGGCTCGAAGCGCCATTGCCACTAAGGTATAACTATCTCCCTTTTAATTTACACCTCACACTAACCTTTATACAGGTTTCCAACTGAGACATTCGAATCGCTAATCCAGCTCGAAGACCTTAAGGTTTTAAAGAACACGTTGTATTTTTTTCCTACAACCAGGTTTTTATCCCGAAAAGGGTTTTACCGACAAGGTTTTTAATGAGGCAACATCTATATGCTACTTAAGGAAAACTCAACAAGTATTCAAGGCTTCTTTTGTAGTCAACCTCGAATACTGGGGGGCATCCCCCTGGAAGGTCACCTACTCGGAGAAGCCAAGATACACTAAATGGGGTCTCGATAGGAAAATAATGTACCGGGCCAAATGGTCGAACGAATCGTGCCTGCATAGAATAACTGATCCCTTAACAGCAAAAGACATGTATACTTGTACCAAGTAATAAAAGAATACTTTCAAAAAGCATTTTGCATTTCAAAGAAGCTCGGTATTTTTTCAAAAAACGGCTCCTCTGTCAAAAAAATGTCCCGAACACTCGGGGACTGGCGTCAACAGCTCGAAACAATGTGACCCCCGTTTCGGGGCTTCAAACTTATAAGCCATCAATGAGGCAACCATTAAGATCACAAAACAGCTCTAGAGCCCAAAACGTCCCAAACACTCGAGGACTGGTGTTAAAAACTCAAGGCCACATGACCTCTGGATCGGAAGCCTCGAGATCGTAAGCCCTCAATGAGGCAATACCAAGTTTACAAGTAATGGCTCCCGAGCCAAGAAACCCTTGATGACTTGGGGATTGCCGTCAATCGCCACCTTTAAGACCTATATAAGGCAATGACAATATCTGTAAGACCTCAAGCAAGGCATGAACCACACTTGAGCCAAGTGACAATATCTGTAAGAACTCGAGCAAGGCGTGAACCCTACTTGTACCAACTAGCCAAAACTATAAGACCTCAAAGGCATGTAAAACTTGTAAGACCTTACTAAAGGCATAATACCGATCTTAAAGTTAAGGCTATATATCGAACTTGTAAGACCCCTAAAAAGGCATACCTTCTATATAAATGCCGAAAATACTTCACTCGAGGCTGAAATGCTCTGGCCAAACACAAATGACTATGGTTACAAGATTGTACCAGCCAAACTAACATGACTCAGGGACGCCCGACTGTTGCTATAAAATCACAAGCTTTCAATTACTTCAAAAATACCTCAAAAACAACCAATTAAACAGGCTACCCTGGACACAGGCAAAAGAGTTTCGACCATGTTAGCTCCTAACTAAAGGATTCGAGATACTCAACCACCGAGCCAAACCTCTCGAGGTGCTCAATCATCGCTATATAACGGCTCACAATCGAGATTTTTATCAAATCGTCGAAGGGTCAGGAAACACAACTTCAAAAGTCCTTAACAAGGGAAAAATAAAGCCTATATTAGAGGTCGCATCGACCCAATGCGTAAGAGCCACTATCGCCAGCCTATATAAAAGGTTGTATTGACCTAAAGCGTAAGAGCCACTGATGCCAGCTTACATTAAAAGGTCATGCCGGCCTAACGCATAAGAGCCTAAGGGCCAGCTTTAAGTTCAAACACTTGAGGGCCAAATGAGCTCGAGTAGAAACCCTACTCAGAGACTGAACCCAAAATAGTTAACTAAATATGCTTAAGAGCATAAGCATAAGAGCTCAAACGCCGGCTTATACTAAAAGGTCGTATCGACCAAAGCATGCAAGAGCCTACGGGCTAGCCTAATGAGCCCCAGGGCCATACTATGAATCTAAGGATTCCATTTTAACTTAAAGACTAATTCATCTGGCTAACGACTAACAAATATCAAGTCAAAAGGAAGTACACAAAAAATGAAGTCCTAAGATTTCTTTTCTGTAAACGTATGTGAAAGGATACAAGCTCCATTTGCAACGTACTTTGAAAGTATTATATACAGAATCAGAAAAAGAAATCTACGTCCCCCTTGGGGACTATGGCTCGTCGTCCCCATCCTCGCTATCCTCGGCATCGGATAGAAGTGACTTAGTGCCATGTTCATCTGTCTTCACTTGCTTCACCTCTTCTGAGAGGTCAAAACCCCTAGCATGGATCTCCTCGAGGGTTTCCCTACGAGATTTATATCGAGCATATTCCTTGCTCCTGCTCTCACGATTAATAGCCCTTCTCAGCTTAGCTCAAGCTTCGGCATCGTCTTTCAAATAGACCGCCACTTTCTTGTCATCCTTAGTTCGGCTCATTACGGCTTCAGCCCAGGCATCCACAACCTTGACCTTTATCTTCAAAAGCTCATATTCAAGCTTTGTAATCATATCTATTCGAACCAAGGTATTATCACGAGCTAAATGAAGTTGAACCTTAAAGGCGAAAGCTTTAGCCAGAGCACCCTTCTCTGCTGAAGCCTGAACATCTGCCCGAGCCTTCAACTCGTCATACTCACGCTTGGCTCGGCCAACTTTGTCCCAAAGTCATTCCAACTCCTCTGTTTTTTCCTTCAACTGAAATATCAGAATATTAATCTCCGAAAACGGAAGGGGAGTGTACATTGACACAAAGTGTAGGTTACCTGTCTTTCGATATGGATTTCGTAGTTTTGACTTTGATCTACCTCACATCGTAGGTGTACCAGCTCATCTTCCTTTTTCTTGCAAAGAAGCCTAAGGGACTTCTCCCCATCCAAAGCTTTCCGTAGCCTGGCCTCACGGCAAAGCAACTCGGACTTAAGCTTGTTAAAGGCCTGCAAAAGAAAGCTCGATAAGAAAGATGCAAAATTGAAAGAAGCCTATACCAGCTACTAAAGCCGCTAAGCCTCACCAAAGGTCGAACATATATCCGACGACTTAGTTTCCCCCGAAGCGCGTTCGGTAGGAGAAGAGAAAGGCGTCGGATGACCCTTGTCCCTCGAAGTACCTTTGAGGGGATCTATTTTTTCAAAAACAGAGGCCTCTGAAGACGGAAGATCGGCCGACTCATATATTTTGAATTGAAGAGAAGGACTCGTCTCGCCACGAGCATCCTCACACCTCAAAGACTCTTTCTGTTTATTATTGATCCTCGATCCCGAGGTCGGCAATCTCTCCTCCTCCCCTAGGGGACACGACCTCATCTTGAAAAAACCTCCAACACCTACGGCGACAGAGTTAGTGCGCTAAAAAGAAAGTACCTTTCTAAGGAAACAAGCCACTAAACACTTACCATGATGCTTTGCCTCCCATCTCCCCTTGGACAGGTCTTCCATTTGCACTTATCATAGGTTGCGCAAGCTGCCAGCTTACAAGAATATTCATCCAGGTCAGGAACCTTGTTTGCCAGCCAAGGAATCGCTAAAGAGAATGAAATAAAAAAAAAATTTACAGAGCCCATTTCCACTATGGACAACGTGATAAAATTACAAGTATACCACTTACGTGTGAAACATTTCTCAAAAAATGGAAAAAACTCTCCAGGGATAATATTGACTGTCCATGCTCGAACAAACTGGCTCATCCACCCTTGTTTCTCTTCCTATTCGTCGTTAATGATAGGGGGCAGGGTGGATCGATATCACAGAGTAATCAAGCCCGGGTAATGCAAAGGCCGATATAACCTAACGAGATGGCTAAGGGTGAATTCGAGCCCGACCTTATCCGCAAAGTACCTTATCATCAGTACTATCTTCCAAAGGGATGGGTGAGCCTACGCCAAGATAACCTGATACCTCCTACAGAAGTCACGCATGACCCTGTTAGGGGAGCCTAACGTAAAGAGATACGTATACACATTTAAAAACTCCTCGACGTGGGCCATGATGCTCTCCTCCGTGGAAGGTACCTGCAGTACCACTTATTCTCCCCATTCGCAGTCTTTCCTAAGCTTCTCGAGATGTTCTTCCCCTATTGAGGAGATGAACTTCTATGCATGCTCCTGATGCCCTTGAACGTTAGGAGGTCTCTCCAACGTAAAGTCTTTCCTCGAGACAAAGCACCTCGAGGTACGCTCACCAGATACCGGCAATGTACCACCAACAAAAGTTCTGTGAGAGGGATAGTTACCCAGAGCAGCAGAATTCCCAGTGAAGAAATGAGGGAATGCATATATAGAGGCAAATAGCGAGTGTTCGCCTATCCAAAAGACTAATTAGGTCTGTCCATAACAAGACCACTTTTTGGGAAATGTACTGGTGGGACCAACCCAGGGGCCCCACTACCGTGTCGCATAAAAAATGCAGGCACACGGTGCTCGAGAAATAATTGAGACCCCGACGATTTTTGCCATTATAAGAACTAGCCCCAAAAGAGCTATCGACCTAATCTCAAGATGTTTCCCGATCTCGATGGTCTCGATTGTCCGCAAATGCGGACTACTAAGAATCAACATCAAAATCTGAAGACTGAATTTCGCATGATCTCTGAATAAAGAATGCAAGGCTGGAAACAAAAAATCTCTTTTTTACATTACCAAAAATATGTCTGTAAGGGACACCTTTACAAGATTTGTTTCCCCGAGAATTCATCCACAAAAAGAAAAAAGATAAGGAAAGGCGATGCAGACCTACTCTTCATCGCCACTGCCTTCTGAACCATTTCCAGGGTCTTCATCCAAAGTGACTAAGAATGCCAACTCTTCCTCCAAATCTCGGGCCTTCTTGATCTTTGCTGAAAGATTGGCACCTTCAACATTGGCTTTCTCCAAAGCTTACCTCATTGCCTTTGCGCGAGCATAAGTGACAGTCCGAGTCAGCTTTTGCTCGGCCTCCTCTGATATCTCTAGGGCTAGCAAATTCACAGTAGCGGCATCTCTCAGATATGTAGAGGCATTCTCCTCGACCTCAGACTTGGATACAGATAGCGCAACAACCTCCTCTCGAGCATTTCGGAGAAGACCCTAGGTCGATTCCAACTTCGAGGTCACAACCTCATTTTTCCTCCTTAGCTCGAGGATATCCGTATTCATAGAAGCAACTTCTTCCTGAAGTTGCCTCGCGAGAACATCCTTCTGCCCGATCTGCAAAGGAAAAGATAAATCAGTAAATACCAAATTATAAGAATGGCGAATGAATTTATGAATAACAAGTTACCTGCTCAACAAGGCCAGCCTTTTCTCGGAGCGCTCCCTCCAAATTCGCCTGAAGCTCGTTTAACTCCTGCACTTTCAAGGTAGAGGAAGCCTCCGACTCCCACAATCCCGAGGTGAGCTTCTCAAGCTCCTTTCCACGGTACGAAAGCTCGTCTTGGATCCTAGAGAAGGTGTGATCATACATCTTCTTAGCCTAAAACGAAATAGAAGAGTCGGGAAACCGAGGAAAGTACTTGAGACTAGAAAAGTGTGCATAAAAAGCTATCACCTTCTGCTAGAACCTCTCTGCTTCCTCAATAGCGTTAGGAGCACTGAGATCAATGTCCTCACTGACATCATCAAGGAATTTGTCAAGCTCATCTCCCCCTTTGAGAGGACCCTCCATGTCGGTAGCCTTTGGGTCCTGGGCGTCCATGTATTCCCCGGGCGAGAACCAATGAACCAAATTAAGGCCGCCCAGGTCTTCGATATTGACAAGGGGAAAATCCTGTCCCCAAAAAGCTCTGGCCCCAGACCCTTTAGAACCAGCAGCAATGATCTCCTCGATAGGAACTGCACCACGTCCGACCAGGGGCTCAGGGACCGCGTTCGCACCCTTCTCGAGGGTCTTCACAACATGGGACCGACCTGAATTAACCATTCCCGATTCAGCAGCCTTTGGCCGAGACACCAGCTGGACATCTACGCCCGACCTTGTACTTTGTACTAAATGTTACTCGTCATTATCATTGTCTTCATCCCCAGTACTGGGACTTTCTCCGGAAGCTAAAGACGAGGTCTTGGCAGTAGCTCGAGGCCTGCATGATTTAGGTTTCTTTGTCGTAGGAAAATCAACAGCCGCCTTTTCC
Organism: Nicotiana glauca; assembly: GCA_026770625.1. Classification (NCBI taxonomy): domain Eukaryota; kingdom Viridiplantae; phylum Streptophyta; class Magnoliopsida; order Solanales; family Solanaceae; genus Nicotiana; species Nicotiana glauca. The sequence continues at coordinate 372,791 of MU668225.1, forward strand.
TTCCTCTTCTTGCCCTTATCAGGCTTCAGAGCCTCCACCTCACCATTGGGAGGCGGTCTCATTTGCATTCCATCGCCAAGGCCTGTGCAAATTTAGTGATCAAAATTTATTAGCACAGAGAAAATGGGGAAGAAGTATATAAATATGATATAGGCGGCAAGAAGAATTTACCATGATTCTTGGTCACCCACCACGTTTTACCCAGGTCGGTCCAAGACCGCCCGAGAAATAGGAACGAAGCATCCAATTGTCTAATCCATCCCGACACATCCTAGACCACTTCAGGATACCAAACGGTAGTTGCGTAAACAAAAGGGAGATCGTTTTTTGGAAGAAAGGTAAAAAGACAATAAGGCATGTTCAAAGAAAAGGTACTTATGTTGCGCATTCCACTCCTCCGGGAATGGCATCCTTTCGGCCGAGATAATGTCCGAGGTTGTTACTAGGACAAACCTGCTTATCCACCCTCGATCATTGTCCTCATCAATGCTCGAGAAAAATGGCTTCTATGACCGATGGTGAAGCTTAATCAAACCTAGATAATGTCGAGGTCTATACAATCTAATCAAATGGTCGAGGGTAAAGGTCATACCCATGATCTTGTTGGAGAAGTAACGAAGCATATAGGCTATATTCCATAAAGATAGATAGATTTGGCCAAGCATCACTTGATACTTATCACAGAAGTCGAGAATAACCGGATCTATCACCGAGGAAGAAGAGTTTGATGAATCGACGAGACCCAAAATGAATGGGTATGTATATACATAAAGGAAGCCAGCCTTGTGGTCTGTTATGATCTCGTCAAAATGGGGGATCTCAACCAGCACCGCCTCTTTCCATCGACAATATTCCTTCACTTTTCCTATATTGGTCATGATGCTAATATACTGGGACACGTGTTTGCATCGTCCCAGTGTAGAGAGGGTCTATCGAAGGAAAAATCATTTGTCGTGTTGTACTCAGTAGGGGTACACTATTCAACAGTGGGTATCACTTTGGGTTTGCCTTTGGATATTCAGGATGAAGAGGCAGCATCCTCTTTTCGAGGCACTATTTTAGAGGTTCTAGCCATGATGGTGGAAGGGCCTTTCTAAGAAAGTAAGTAAATAATCAAAAATAAAAGAAGGAAGGATGTGAAAGGGGATGGCCTTGGCCCTGAAAGCTTGAAGATGTTGTAAAATATGAATTATCAAGCGATTGATATATTTATAGGAGACATATGGGCAGCGAAAAGGACAAACCAATAGTGGTTCGTGGACTTCTCGATAGTCGTGTTAATGGCGACCCTTGTGCGGATTTTGCGTTATGGAATATAATGCTCTGATAGGCTCACGTCATGATGATGACGCTTAAGGAGCAAGAGTTCAAAACTGTTTCCTATCACTCTCTTCTAGGAAATGCGGGGACTATCAGTATACGGTAGAAATTGGCGGTTCAATTTCATGATCATCAAGGCATCTCAAGGGTTTCTAGTGATCGAATTCGAGGGTTCTCATTGATCGACTTTGAGACAATACAAGTGACGATTGGCCTCGAGGAAGCATGGATCAATGTAAAGTTCCCAAGGCACGTGATTAGAGCTGACAAAGCCTATTAGGCTAGTCCAAAAATGAATCAAGGCATTAAATGGTTGTACCAGCCCCATATCTTTGTAACTAATGCATTTGTACTATTTTGGGATTCCCCTCATATATAAAAAAGGATCCTTGTCATTTTGTAGACATCTGTTAATAAGAAATACAAGAACAATCTCTCTGCCCTCTAATATATTCTCTTGATTTCACTACTTCCATTTATTGTTTATATTCATTGTTTTGTATTTATTGTTCTTCATTTATTGCTTACTATTGGCCATAAGGAGCCGTCATTGAATTTATTATAACTGTTTGTCTTTAGTCGACTACCCTCGGCAAAATATCGGACTCGACCCCGAGGCCCCGATTAAGCGAGCTCGAGGCCCCAATTATCACCCATTCGGTTCGGTTATCATCTTATTTTCAAGCTCTTATATTGTTTCCAAGTATCTTGATTAGCATCCATTGTGTAAACAACTAGTATAAAAATAGATAATGTATTTTTAGAACCACAAAATCAAATCTAATGGTAATTACCATTTTCATGGTAAATAGTGTCCCAAATGTTCCTATCATATCATGATGCCCTCCGAGGATGTAATATAGTATGATTAATGTACCAAAAGGTGTTGTGCTTTGAAAATCATGTTTCAATTGTAAGCTAGTATGCCTAATTGTGGAAGAGAAACTCAATGTGCCTATGACTCTCGTTTTCTCATATGTGTGCTTAAAGTCTTGATTTGAAATTCTCATATTGATGATAATCCGTGGTAACGCCTAAAAGTTATAGGGTGTGTAGGAAATGTTAAATAGGGTCGACGTGCTGAGAATGACACTAAAATGGTGGCCACTAGTGCCAATGAAATGGAAATATGTGTGAAAGATTATGAAATGAGTTATAAACCCTTTATATAATAAATGCTTTGGGAGTATCGTTTAGTCACTGAGGAAGGGTAGGTAGAAATAACTATTTACCGTGAAAATGGTAATGACAATTAAATTTTTTAATGGGACTCTAAAAATATGTGATCTATTTTTATGCTAGTTTTTAAAGCAGTTGATGTTAGATGTATGAGGTTAAAATATGAAATGCGAGCTAAAACAGTGATACAATCGAACTGGGGGGTTTAGCTATTTGGGCCTCGGACTGACCGATGAGGGGCCTTGAGGTCGATGCTTGAGCTCGAACTCGAGCTATCGAGGGCAACCGGGGAAGGGCTAACAGTTAGGATATAATTGATGGAGGCTCTTTATGGCCAATGATAAGCAATAAATGTAGAACAAGTATGAAGATAATAAAGTAGAGCGACGATCTCGAGCGAGTAAGTTAGAGAGAAAAGAGAGAGAGAGAGAGAGAGAGAGAGAGAGAGAGAGAGAGAGAGAGAGAGAGAGAGAGAGAGAGAGA
>MU668233.1:851-17547 GCA_026770625.1 Nicotiana glauca
ATTGAAACGCACTCTGTGTTGAATATATATATGGGCTTTATGCCATGTTTGGGGCCTTGTGCCGACCTGTAGTATCCTTAAGGGATAGATATCTTTGTGATAGCATGATTTGTATAATCATTGATCTCAGTCCTGGGTTGAAATCACTATTATGAAATGCTAAGTCACCTGTTCTTGAATATTAAGAAATTAAAGCATTTTTTTCCTTATTAATAAATTGGAAACTGGAATTTAATAAATTAAAATTGTTATGTGACTCATATGCATATTGTGGACTGAGTGTGGATTGGGTTGCACGCCGCAGCGAATGATATGAATATATTGCGCTTGGGCTGAAGGAGCCCCTCCGGAGTCTGTACACACCCCCAGTGAGCGTCGTCGATGTTGAATGGATCGGGCTACACGCCGTAGCGGTCATGTGTATTGCATTGCATTCATGCATTGTTATTTACTTGTGCTATATGTGGTTTACCGTTGTTGTTGGTTCGTAGTAAGGTATCGGACTGTTAGACATAGCTTTACTTTGTGGCATTTCATGGATTTCTTATCTTCAGCTATTTTATATGCTTTTTACTCACTGAGTACTTAGTACTCACCCCTACTCCCTGCACCTTTGTGTGCAGATTCAGGTACGCCAGAGATTTAGCCGAGCAGTTCAGTTTCTTACAGAGTTACCCGAGTTGCTGAGGTAGCTGCTGGCGTTCGCAGGACCTAGATTCTCTCCTTATTTCAGTTTATTATATATATACTTTCAAACTTGAGTATTTCGTTCAGATATTCCTATTATTATCCAGTTTTTGCTTAGAGGCTCTAGACTCGTGACCCCAGATCTTTTGGGAGTGTTATTATCAGTGTTCGCACTTCTCAGTATTTTCATTCTATTATTATTATTGGAGTATTATTATAAACTCTTATATTCTCTTTGAATTGTCATTTTGGGACTTGTTGTTAATTATGAAACGGTTGTTGGTCTGGCTTGCCTAGCTTTAGGGTTGGGCGCCATCACGACCGGGTTTGGGTCGTGACAATCTTCTTCCTCGATTTTCACTCCGAGGTTGGCAAGTTGTGTGATTAGTCCATTAAATACATTTAAATGTGACAAGAAATTCATACCTTAACCCATATGTATGGTGTATAACTGCTTCTTCGGGTACAATTTATTTGTCAGCGTCTTGGACATGTATAGGCTGTCCAACCTTGTCCAAATTTTACGTGCAGTGACTTTATCAATGATGTTATTTACCACATCATCCGATAAGTGCAACCTGATTGCACTAGCAGCTCTTTCATCCAAGTCAGCCCAATCCTTAGCTTTCATGGTATCAGGCTTTTTGGCATCAGCATCTAGTACCTTGTGTAATCCTTGTTGGATAAGCAAATCCCTCATCCTTCTTTGCCATGTTGAGAAACCATTATCTCCGTTGAATTTTGCTACCTCGTACTTTGCTCCGGACATTTTTATTTTTCACCGAGTATAGTACTACCGACAGTGAATAGTATTTCAGTGAAGGAGCAGAACCTGTGCTCTGATACCAGTTGTTGGAAATAAACCCCTACAGAAATAATATTCACGGTAATAAAAGTGAAATAATAATGTAGCACCGAGATACGGTAATTAACAAGAATAAAAGAGTAACAATGATACCAAGATTTTTACGTGGAAAACCCTTCTGAATAAGGGAAAAAACCACGACCCCGAGAGGAGCAACTGATATCACTATAGTAAGGAATTTACACTTTGTAGGCCCGAGTAAAATCCTACAAAGACCACTACAACACTCAAAAGAAATAACCCTCTTTTGATATTCCCACCTCACTACAATATCGCTCATTCTATTTTCTTCACGGACTATTTTCTTATACCCTGTCTGTGAAAACTTACTATTTTTTCTCTCTTTTTGTTGGTGTTAAAAATGAGAGCCGAAGCTCTCATTTTATAGGCAGAAAATAGTCTGCCTTTCTTGACAAACAAAAAAAAACGTGGGCTACTTAGCAGCCATATTTGACAAACATTAGAAAGAAGAAAATTCTTTCTTAAAAAAGTGGGCTGGACCCTACAATAAGTGCATTATCAAAAGCCCTACGGTTAGGTAGGAAAGTTGATTGTTCAGGGCTAATGAGACTAGAGAGAACTGGCTTAATCCGGAGCACTATAATTCTATAATTAACTTATAAATAGTATTACAAAGACTTATGGGTCGATATTGGGTGATGAGAGTAGGTTGTTGTGTTTTAGGGATGAGGCATAGATAAGTTTTATTAGATTCCGAGGGTAATTGTTGTGTTAAAGATTTCTTTACAAAAAGAAATGACTGAATGGTTTACTTGAGACCAGTAAGTTTGGAAGAAATATGGGTGTAATCCATTCGGTCCAGGTGCTTTAAAAAGTTGGAATATTTTAGTGCATTGGTGATTTCTATTAGTGTAAGTGGTGAATCAAGTTTTGAATACTCATGAGAATTGATGGTATGTTGAATAGCTTTAAATTTAGAGAGAGGGTGTGAATAATTTATGATAATAGTCTTCTATATAAGTGTTGATGTCTCTTTGGTCTAATATCCAGTTGCCTACTGAATCTTTAAGAGTAGTAATACGATTACGCCTACATCTTTTTAAAGTTGTAAGGTGTAAAAATTTTATATTGGCATCTCCTTCTTGTAGACAACTTATTCTAGATTTTAATTTCTAAAAATCCTCTTCTAGTTTTAGCAGGTCACTATATTGAGTTATTAGGTCAGTTTTTAAATTTTGTAAAAATTGGCTAGTGATGTATTTGGGGGAAGTTTGGATTCCTTGTAGTCTTGCTAGAAGAATTCTTTTCTTATGAAATATGTTATCAAAAGTACTTTTATTCCATTCTTGGATATGAGTAGTAAAAGCGTTGATAGCAGTTAGTAAAGGCTTGTTGAGAGTCCAATTATGGGTAATTATTGAAGTGAATTGAGGGTGAGTGGTTCACATTGTTTCAAATCTAATTTTGTCTTCATTAGGTGCTTTGTGTTTTTTTAGATTTAGTAGTAACGGACTATGATCAGAGTGTGTTCGGGGTAGATGGTGAACTAAAGATTCGGGAAAAAAGTTTAACCACTCGTAATTTGCTAAACATCTATCTAATCTTTTCAATATACTATGAGATATATTTCTATTATTTGAACAAGTACATTTACTACATGCATAGCTAGTCAATTAAATTACAGTGGTTAAGACATTCAAGAAAATTGTCACTCCTTCGATTACTAATTTGTAATCCAACAAATTTTTCTGTTGAGTTAATGATTTCATTAAAATCACCTCCTATCAATCAAGATAATCTAATTTGGTCATGTAAAATACTTAGGTTATCCCATAGAACTGTACATGCATGGATATCATTTTTTGCATAAATAACATATAATAACCAAGGATTGGGGTTTGGGTGTACCTGGACAATGGAATGAATTTCTTGGCCCGTGGCAGCTACTTGGTCTAGCTTAAGTTCATCAGCCTTCCGCAGTAATGCAATTCATCCAGAAGCTCCTTCAGCTGGTGAGTAACCTAAGTGAAAAACCAAACTCAGACTTAAGTGGTTGATGGTCTTGCATGTGAGTTTCCAGCAGTGCTACCAACACAGGCTTGTGATAGTTGAGCATAGAACGGAAATTACGTTTGAACTCTGGTAACTGTTCCGCTCTACAATTCCAAATAACAAACTGCATGGATTGATTAGTGAGTGGATTGGTTGGAGTCTCCCTCTCTATTGTGGAGGATCTGTTCATCAGCGCTGGTATTAACGCTATGGCAAATTTGCCTACTTCTGGATTTCTTGTTGGATGGATATTTAGTGAGACACTTAATAGTTCTGGTGAACAAGTGATGATCACTTTTCTTTTGTACTGTTCTTTTATGATGTAAGTTTTGTTCCCACTGAGATAGTATAGTATTGGTAGGATTTCCCGTATCTCTGCCATGGTGGTTGCCACCTCCAATTGAGCTATTTCGTCAAGTTCGTATGGAGGAGGGCTGGGGTGTTGGACTGGACTCGTTGGTGGAGTGAGGGGTTGATATGGTAAAGCTTGGGCATGCAGTGGAATTATGGGTGCTATGGATGTGCGGGGTTGGATCCAAGAAACAAAGGTTTGAGGTGGTTGTTGAGGTGGATAGAAGGGTAACTCTAGTGTGTTCAATGGTGGTGATGGAGGAACATGCATTGGTAGTGGTGGTGGGATTGGTGTTGCCATTTGTTGGTGTTGGATGAAAGCTTATGGTGGATGCATGGCCCAGAGAAATTGGTTGTATAGCATCACACACATATGCATCTCCTTTATGACTATTTGAGCTATGTTCGCCGAATTTTGGATCATTACTATGACATCCTGGTTGTCGATTTCCATGGTGAAGGTCAATACATGTTCTTGTAAGCTCATCCCGAGCCAGGACTATGGATACGTTTATATTGGTGGATATTGATTTATCTATATGGGTGTGGGTTGGGGAGGGAGGTCGTGTGGTGGTGGCATGGTGATTGTGTTGAGGAAGATTGGATATTGGAGAAGGTTGGTATTTGTGAAGGAGATTATTCTCCGATGGTGGAAGTTGTGTTGTGGTCTGTTCATGGGGGGAGTATATGTGTGTGGGAAAGTGTAGTTTGTAATTATAACTATAGTAGGGGTTAATGATGATATTACTGGTTGTGCTTGTGTATGAGAGAGTAATTGAGTCGGTTGATTTGATATGGATAATTGCGTTGTATTAGTAACTTCGTGTGAATTACGGTCACATGAAGGGCTAGCTAGGATTTCTTGTGTTAGGCTCCACCAGTCGTGTTTGTGAGTGTTTGGGTAAGAGTGGTCATTGGGCCTGGGTGGTGTAAGGTATTTTGGGTTATAGGGGAGGGTGTGTAGACAATAAATTGCGTCGAGAAAATAAAATCAAGACGAAAAATATTGCAACAATCGTAGTACTTTATTTTGAATATTTGAGTGTTACAATCTCTATAAATCCTCTGATTTTTCTTTCCAATAGTAAATAAATTCAAGGGCCTTCGAGCTTGATCTTGAATCTATATTTGTTTCCACGAACTATGATCTTATTCTTGAGCTTGATTGCTTGAACTTGATCTTGATTTATTCTTTGTTCTTGAGCTTAAACTTTATTTCTTGAATTTGAACTTGATTGCTTGAAGCTTGAAACTTGTAGAGAAATTTACGGTGTTTGATCCACGAGCTCTCTCTTGCTTCTTGTTATAGCTTCTGGTCTCTTTTCTGAGTTATGAAGACCCCTATTTATAGTTGTGGAAGGGAGGACTTGTGATAAGAACAAACTCTTTCCGACCAATCAAATTGAAGTGTGACATGGCCGCATTTGATTGGCCAGAACATGTCACTTGCACACGTGGCGCGATTTCATTGGCATTTTAGTGTGACTGGGCATGCCTTGTCATTTTGACATTTAGCATGGTCCTATTGGCTCTTCCGCTTGACTTGGCGCGCCACGTCATTTGACACGTGACACCAAACTGTGCCTCTAGGAAGATGACATCTTGGGCTTAATGAAGTGGACTCATCACTTTAGCCCAATTAAATGGGCTAGCACAATGGATTAAGACTTATGTATTTATTCCATATATATTGGACTTATATAACTAATCCAATTATATTAGCCCAATAAATTTTATTTTGAAATAAAATAACTTTAATTTAAAATATAATCCAAATTATTTTATGGATTTGAATCCAATAAATTTTACATGCCTACAAATGCTCCTGTTTCATGGCTAGTTTAGAGGTAGATATACTAAACTTCGAAGACTAGGCTTGAAGTAATGGTAAATACGTCCCTTTTTTCTTGTTGTACTCCAACATATCTCATGTACGTAAGTGATTCTACAATGACTTGCTCCAAAACAATTTCAATTGACTTGAATTCCTTTAGCAATATGACTTTCTACTTTTCCAATCCTACTGTCATAGATATTTACGTACATGCCAAGTGCTGCGGACTTAAAAGGATTTGCATAGATATATCTGTCATAGATATCTTTAGCAACATTAGGATTTGCATAGATATTGGAATCCTTTTTAAGGACAAACAGTAAATGCCAATGACATTTATATTTCCTAGTAAGAAACGAATTCTCTCTTATGGTAACGATTAGATACATTTCACGTGAAAGATCCTTAATCCCAATAACAATCTGAGTTGCTTTAGCATTCCTGTATTGCCGCCGAGATTAGACTCCTTCTTCGAAGAAACATTGCAGTAGCTGAATCCTATGCGGAAAACAATTGTAAAACATATGATCCCACATCGGACTTTACTCTTTTAAGTCATCTCTTCCATGCTATATAAGGCTGCATGCACTCCCTACGTTGAACATCGATTTACATTGTTCTTAAATCAGAAGAAGTACGACAGTGCCGAGGTAACTTCTTTTTCTTTCTTTTGCGTCTTTTTTTTTTTTTTCTTTTTTGCAGGTCAAACAAGGAAGATATGTTCTTGTTCAACGAGATAATTCATACATGATGAAGACAATCTTAGGGTGTAAGGGGATAATACTCATCTTTGCCCGACTATCGAAGAGATTACTCTCAATATGGCTTGACTATCGGCGAGGCTAACTTAAGGTGCAAAGGGACTTATATGTCCACCTTAAGATTGGAAGACTTATATGTCCATAGAATGTGGCTTGACTACCGGAGAGATTACTCTCAAAATGGCCCAATTCTTAGAGAGATTACTCTCAAAATTGCCCGATTACCGGAAAGATTACTCTCAGTGTGGCCCAATTCTTGGAGAGATTACTCTCACAATGGCCCAACTACCGGAGAGATTATTCTCAACATGGCCCAATTCTTGGAGAGATTACTCTCAAAATGGCCCGACTACCGGAGAGATTACTCTCAACGCCAACTACCGTAGAGATTACTCTCAACGTGGCCCAATTCGTGGAGAGATTACTCTCAAAATGGCCCGACTACCGGAGAGATTACTCTCAATGTGGCCCAAACTATCGGCGAGGCCAACTTAAGGTGCAAAGTAACTCATATGTCCATCTTAAGATTGGAAAGTTATAGTTCCTTTTAAGGACAAACCCACGAAGAGGCCAACTTAAGGTGCAAAGGGACTTATATGTCCATTTTATGATTGGAAAGTGATAAAGCTTCAACTCGAAGACGACATCGACTTGAACACTTGGAAAACTTTGAAGATTTGGGACTTTGCAGACTTCAACTCGAAGATTCAGAGGGCTTAAACAATTCAACTTTAAGACCGATAAATTTGAAGACTGAAATTTGAAGACCGACGAACTTGAAAACTTTAACTTTGAGACTTGGAGGGCCAAAATATTTCAACTTGAAGATCGACGAATTTGAAGACTTCAACTTGAAGATCAACGGACTTGAAGACTTCAACTTTGAGACTTGGAGGGCCTAAATATTTCAACTTGAAGACCGACGGGGTTGAAGATTTCAACTTGGGGACTTCAACTTGAATACACTTGAAGACTTCAACTTGGAGACTTCGAGCACTTAAATATTTCAGCTTCTCTTTTGCTTTACATTGTTCGACTTTTATCTTAGTCACATAATTTTTAGCTTTACGTGCTTGTAACAAATGATTCATATCTTGTCGTGGGAGAGCCCAAATAATGAACCGTTTGATGACTTCAATATCTAAAATATATCCAATACTCAAAATCAAAAAACCTTCAGAATCGTACCGGATAATATTTTGAAACCAACTTTCGATTTAACCATGTTAAAAATTTCAGATTTGCGCAGTCTCACCAAAAAAAATTTATATCTTGGTGTAGAAATATCAAAATTTCAAACCGTTTGATTTCAAGAAAACTAGACTTCAAGATCTAGAACATATCCAAAATTCTCAATCAAACAACTTCAGAATCGTACCAGCTAATATTTTGAAATCAACTTTATATTGTACCACGCTATCAATTCCAGATTTGTGCAGTCTCACCCAAAATTCGTATCTTGGAATGGAAGTCTCAAGATCGGAAGATGTCTTACTTGCCATCAATTGAAATTTAAGAGTTATGTTCTCACAAATATTTTGGGTTCAAGTCTCACTGAATTTGAAACGTTGTGCCAAGCAATCTTTTCCTTATGCTTGCATTTCCTTTTGGCACATCTCTTCTCTTCCTTTTTTCTTAAGGCAAAGGGCGGACTTGGAGACCAACAAACTTGAAGGTTTGGCGAACCTGAAGACATAGAGAATCCTTGGTCTTCAATGCAAATACTTGACATCCTCCTAAAATCGGCCCATTGAAGATATCAATTTACCATGGAGGGTTGCCCCCTTTAAATCAAATGAGGTCAAAGTTCAGTAAGAGGATAGTATTTCATCTTGATCTTACATTCCTTCATACTTCATTTGAACAACAATTGGGGCAATATGTATCTTTTGAACTTATGCGACTAAACTTAGAATAAACCTCTAAGCTGCCTACGTATCTTGGTGAAGAGGACCAAGTCATACCGTAGTTCAGACTGGGTAGATTTTTTTTTTTACGTCCTAACTTTTGCCTAGGCCGCCTCTTTTGAGGTTTTCAACCTAGCGGACTCTTTTTTTTTTGGGTCGTACACAGTTTATACTCTTGCGGGCCATGAGTGTAGCAACATGCAATATAGGCTCATACGTCAAGGAGCATCATGACTTGCAGTTTAGGCTTGTATGTCGAGGAGCGTTGCAATTTCAAGGATAATACTTCTTTAAGAATTTGCCATTGATAGGGCCGATTCTCATGCCATCCGTATCAACCAGCTTGTAAGCCCCACTTGAATAATCTTGTTGTACGACATATGGCCCATCCCATTTTGAAGTGAACTACCCTACAGGTTTATGTGAAGTAATTATGGCTCTTCGTATGGCAAGGACTTGATCTCCTACTTGAAAGGATCTCGGGCGAACTCTTTTATTGAAGGCGCGAGATAATCGAGCTTGATAACATTCAAGACTCTGTTGAGCTTCCAATCTCTTTTCATCAAGAGCTTCCAACTTTGATAATCGAAGCCGACCATTTTCTTCATCAGTGATCCCTTCTTGAATAGTCAGTCGTAACGAAGGTATTTGACACTCAAGTGGCAAGACGGCTTCGACTCCATAAACGAGTGAATAAGGGGTCGCCTGTGTTGGCGTGTGGTGAGTCGTCCTATATGCCCATAGAGCTTCTTCCATACGGTCATTCCAATCTCGTTTGGATTTGGAGACGACTTTCTTTAACAAGTTGCATAGAGTCTTGTTGAATGCCTCAGCTAGACCATTGACGGTAGCATTGTACATCAAAGAGTTACATTGGTTGAAGCCAAAGAGATCACAAATCTTGTTCATCAGCCTATTGTCGAATGGCTTTCCATTATCCGTTATTGTGTAATGAGGAATGCCAAATCGATAAATAATGTTTACTCGGATGAAACTTGCGACATTTTCCTTCTTTACTTCTTTAAGAGCAACAGCTTCATCCCATTTTGAGAAGTAGTCAGTTGCAGCCAATATGTATAGGTGCCCACCAAAGGACTTTGGCAGTGGTCCAACAACATCCAATCCACGAGCGTCAAATGGCTAGGATGCAACAGTCGGGTGCAACACTTCAGGAGGTTGATAAATAAAATTCACATGGAATTGACAAGCCTTTCATCTTTGAGCGTAGTCCAAGCAATATTTTACCATCGTAGGCTAATAATATCCCATCCTTTTTATATGGAAGTGGAGCTTTGGTCCGAACTGGTGTGACCCACATACCCCAGAATGCGCCTCTTGCAAAGCTTGGAGAGCTTTTTCTTCTCCTAGGCATCATAAGAGTACTCCCTCGAACGACCTTCTGTATAGAGTATCCTTGTAGTAAAGGAAGCGAGGTGCACGACGATGGATTTCAGTCCTTCTCCTCGGATTTTCTGGAAGTATCCCATAGCAAAAGTAGTCGATAATGGGTTGTCGCCATTCTTCTTTCTCTACTTCAGAAACAGCAACAAGATGCTTGAGTTCATTTTCTTCACCTTCAGCCTCATTTGGGGACGGTACTACCCATTTTTGGCATACGGTAACTTGCACTTGGTCAGGTAGGGCTAATGATGAAGCTAGAGAAGCTAAAGCATTAGCCTTCTTATTTTCTTTCCTTGGCACATGCTTAATAGTCACATCACCGAGCCTACCCATCAACTTTTTAGCGTAATCATGATATGGGCGTAGTTCAGGCTTCTTAACCTCGTAACTACCCAAAAGCTGATTAACCACTAACTGGGAGTCACCAAAGACTTGCAATTGCAATTGCTTCATATCAACGGCCATTTCGAGCCCAAATATTAATGCTTGATACTTAGTAACATTGTTGGAACATAGTTGTGTCAAGGTGAAGGAGTAGGGCAAGACTTCACCTTGGGGAGTGACAAATACTATGCCAGCCCCAGCTTCCCCACAATGCGCAGCACCATCAAAGTACATCTTCCATGGAGGTTGAACTTCAACGACCATTGCATCCTCACCAGGTAGTTCATCAGTTAGCTCCCAGTCATCAGGTATCGGATGATCTGCCAAGAAGTCTGCCAATGCTTGTCCTATTACAGCCTTTAGAGGGATGTACAAAATCTTAAATTATTGAAATTGGAGGTACCATCTCGCTAGTCGATCACTAAGAACAGGTTTTGAGATCACGAACTTGATGGGATTTGCTTTAGAAACAAGACAGACAACATGAGCTTCAAAGTAGTGTTTCAACTTTTGAATTGAGAAGACTAGCGCCAAACACAACTTTTCAATTAGCGAATAATTCAACTCGTTAGGTGTCATCATCCTGCTCAAGTAGTAAAGAGATTTTTCTTTCCCCTCACTATTTTCTTGGGCCAAAAGTGCTCCAACAGACCTTTCCTACGCCGCAATGTATAGTATCAATGGCTTTCCTAGTATAGGAGCTGCTAAAACTGGAGGCTTCATCAAGTAGGTTTTGATACTTTGGAAGGCAGTGCTACAAGCTTGATCCCACTTGAAAGGAACGCCTTTCATCATGAGGTGACTAAATAGTTGGCACCTCCCAGCCAGGTTTGATACGAATCTTCTAAGGTATGATAGCTTTCCTTGCAGACTTTTCAATTCATGGATATCTCGAGGCTCAGGCATTTTCAAAATGGCATCCACTTTGGCTTGATCAATTTCGATCCCTCGATGTCGGACAATGAAACCAAGGAATTTTCCAGAAGTAACTCCAAATGCACATTTTAACTGATTCATCCTAATTTGGTACCTCCGAAGCAATTCAAATACCATCCTCAAGTCTTTCATATGGTCGCCCTTCTCTCTTGATTTCACCACCAAGTCGTCAACATAGCATTCGACATTCTTGTGGAGAAGATCGTCGAAAATATTCTGCATAGCCCTTTGGTAAATAGCACCAGCATTCTTCAAGACAACCGGCATTACCTTGTATCAATAAATACCTTTGGGGGTACGGAACTCAGTAAGCTCTTCATCTTTTGGTGCCATGCGAATTTGGTTATACCCCGATGAACCATCCATGAAAGACATTGCCCCGTAACCAGTAGTAGCATCGATCATCAGCTCTGGAAAAGGAAGCGGGAATTCATCTTTGGGACACATATTATTGAGGTCCCTGAAGTCAAAGCATACTCGAATCTGGCCATTCTTCTTCCTTACAGGGACAATATTTAACTTCCCAAATAAATCCAGCTTCAATGAGCTTGTTAACTTCAGTTTCAATCAGGGGAACCAAGTCTGGTCTAAAATGCCTTTGAGCTTGTTTAACAAGGCGAGCACCATTTTTGACTACAAGGTGATGGACTGCTACTTTCGGGTCCAAGCCAGGCATCTCTTTGTAATTCCAAGTAAAGACATCCCTGAACTCTTTGAGAAACTCAATATAAGTGCTCTCTTCATCAGCTTCTAGTAAAGCACTTAGGTAGGTGGGTCTTGGTTCTTCATCGGTGCCAAGGTTAACTTCTTTTAAGGCATCAACTGTCGTCTTCACTCCTTATTCAAGTTTAGGTGGAGCATCATTTGCATCTTCATCTTCTTGAGGGTCTCCATCATTGGAGGATATGTGATAACACGGCGAAACATCCTCCAATTCCGCATTATCTTCCATCGAAGACGAAACACCATTCTCGCCTTGTATAGTGACTTGATACGAAGAACCTACACTTTCTTCATCTTCGTCACGTTCCTTAGTGTAGACCACAGTATATGGCTTTACCTTCAGTACTTATTCACATGAAACCACCAGTTTTGTTTGTCGCCTCATTCTGGAAGGAACCAAATTTTGGAAATGCTTAGAGATATCTTAAATTTTGGGTGAAGCAGGTGTTCTTGTATTTCGATGATTTCTCTGTAACTTATTCCCCTTCTTTAATGGACCCAATCTCTCAAATACAGAAGTTTTCACAGTTGATTTTCCAAGCCGATCAAAGACAGAAGGCTTGTTAGAGTGGCTGATTCATCTTCTACACTAATATAATTGCTACTCACCATTCTTATTGAGATGCGCACTGGTGACGGTTGCTTGTATCCCAAACCTTCACGTGGTTGCCTCATTGCAGCTTCTTATGGGAGCTTCTATAACTTTGACAACTCATTGAGATTTTATCCAACTTTTGCAAATAGCTTGCAAGCATTAGGATCGAAACCTTCATTTGTTCGCTTTGTAAGGAGTGCCACATTTTGCAAACGATTTTGGGCTACAAACCCTGCAAGCGGCTTTGAGGACAACTTTACTGCCTCAATTCGTTTTACCGGAAGAGTTAACTCCCTTAGCGTCTTGGTTTGGAGATTATGTGATTCGCCCTCGTCTTTCTTCCTTTTAGGGACATATTGGAGCACGAGACTTACTTTCTTTTCATAAGACGCAATACCCCCTTATGAGATTTATTCACTTTGGTGGGTACCTCCTCAGTAACAGTTTTGGCTTTGCCAATAGTCACATTAGCTCTTTTAGTTATGGGTCTTGTTTTTCGTACCATCATCAACTTTAAGCTCCTTCACAATGCGGTTCTTCAAGTAGAACTTTGCATCGGCGAAGTGTGACTCAGCCTCGGTGAATGGCTCATCATCAGCAACTACCGTATTCTTGACTTCACCCTCGTAGTATTTTAAACATTGATGGTAGGTAGATGGAACAACTTTATTCTCATGTATCCAAGGCCTCCCAAGCAAAACATTGTATGAAGTCTTCGCGTTGATCACATGCAGCCATGCACTTGATTGCATATCTTCAATAGTGATTCCCAGCCTGATCGCGCCTATGGCTCTTTGCCCCACTTGGTTGAATCCATGGATCATCACACGACTTTCTGAGAGTTCGTTCATGGGAATACCAAATTCTTTCACGGTATGGATTGGCAAAATGTTCACTAAGGATCTTCATCAACCAAAATCTGGTTTACCCTTTAATCGCGCATATAGCCAACCAGGTACAATGGGCGGTAATGAGGAGTGTCACCTAGCAAAAGATCGTCATTTGTGAACGTGACCTTTTCCTCACAAGCATTAACTTCTTGAGAAGTGGACTCAATGGGCTTTTCCAAAGATAGTGCCAACGGTAGGTCATCGCTCTTTTCTTCCCCTATGTCAGCATGGCAACAAGAGGCATCAATGCCCTCATGGGAAATCTTCGTGCGGAACCAACTTGGTAAAAACTCCTCCAAGGTCACTGGATTTCGTGGCTTTTGAGGGTGGTGCATCTCCACTTTTGCTTTCTTCAAATGTCTAACTGAATTCTTTTTCATTGGTCTTTTTACCATCATCTTCCTTGTTGGTTGTTCCACTAATTCTTTTCGTGGGCTCCTTTTGTGGTGCCTACGATGAGTCACCAACGTCCAACCTTCATCATCATCAGGTTGGTTGACTTCAGCTTTTTCGCTCTCCAGTAATTCTTCATTTTTACTTTCTTTAAAATTATATAATTCGTCCGGACTGAATGAGCCAAAGGTGATAGAGACTTGGTTTGCGATTGCTTTCTCATATTCAAGCACGATCTTCTTTTCGCGAGCCAAGTCCATGACTTTATCCTTGAAGACAAAGCACTTCTCTAGAGGGTGGCTTACATGTCGGTGATATTTACAGTAGTTTGGGTCATTTATTTTGCCAGCTTCATTTGGTCGCTTCATCTCCGAAAACTCAATGAGATTTAACTCGAGGAGTTCTTCGAAAATAGTTGACACATCAGAATCCAGGAATGGGTACTCTTTCTCCTGTATTTCTTTTAAAATCAACTTTCCACTTGGCTTGTCTTGAAAAGAAGTGGATTTCATACTCTGCTTCTTTCTCATCTTCATCGTGAACCTCATAGGTGACGTATTGACATTCATAGCTTCTTTTCTTTCAGAATTGGGTATGAACTTGCCCCACTTCCTGACTTCTTGCTTGTCATTTGCTTTGCGAGGTTCATAGATGGGCAGCCTTTCATTTCCAGTGGAGGCCATGCTCAATTCCATGTCATGGGCATGAGTTGCAATTTCTTCAAACGTGCTAGGCTTGATACCTTGTAAGATGTAGCGCAATCCCCAATGCATGTCTTGGATGCACATCTCTATGCCTGAAGCTTCACTAAGCCTGTCTTTGCAGTTGAGACTTGCAATCCTCCTGTGAGCACGTGATTTTTGCCCTATATATGAGTTATTCCCATAAAATTCAAATAAAAATTTTTTCCTTATTTTTACAATTTGTGTGAATTTTGTGCTGATTGTTTGCATATTATTTCCGCATGTTAAATCAAATAAAAAAATTAAAAAAATATATATATGCATTTACATTTAGGAAATTAATTTCACATTCAGTAGGTATTAATTCATGTCTACAATTTAAAGAAAAAAAAATCAAAATAACATTTTTGTGCTTTAATTGAAAATTGCCATAAATAAAAGTTAATTAGTTTAACAATTTTAATAAAATCAAAACTAAATACAAAATAAAAAAAATACAGAAAATACACAGGAAAATAAAATACCAACAATAATAATACAAAAGTACAACACAAAAATACAAGTGAAAATAATGGTAAAAATACAAAAAATGAGAAAATACAAAAAGAAAGGGAAAGTAGATAATTGGGCCAATTAAATCGGATTTGCCAAGCCCAAACGCCCTTCAGCCCCAGCCCAAACAACCTAGACCCAATAAAGTATCCACCCGGTCCAGATGTGTAAGTACAAAACGACGCCGTTTAGGGCGTCGTTAATCCTGACCATTGATTCACCTTAATCCGACGGCCAGTAGAAGGTATTGCATTTTTAATATACATAACATTACAAACAAAAAACAAAAATTAAACCTAAAAAATAATAATCCCTTTCCTCTCTCCTCCTCACCTCTGTTATATCACCCCATATCTCGCCGCCTTCTACCACCATCCCGCCGCCCGCCGGAATTCGCCCCCGGCGGCGGCGGGTCTCCATTCTTAACCAAAGCAACACCAAACTACTCCCCTTTCCCTCCTCTCTTCAGACCACTCATTAACTCTCCCCAAATCCCACCACAAAGCCCCAAATCTCGCAAACCCTAGGCGCCGCCACCACCGCCTACGGCGGCGCCGGTGTCAAAACTCCACCCCATGAACACCCTAAACTCCTTTCACCTTCCTCATACCAGATATGCGTTCTTTTACCCTCGAATCCTCCCAGAATTATTCAAATGAGGAATTGAAAATTCCGGCCGAAAAATCTTGATTCTTTTTTTTTTAAATCCCCATAATTTTTTGACCATAACATCCCTAATCAGGTTTTCTCTCATGAAAGTACCTGATTAGGTATGTTACTGGTCGGAATTTTGGAGGATTTGCTCTTCAAAGATTGGCCGAGGACCTTCGTCAAATCAAGTGAGTCTTATTCTTCTCTTCTTTTGCTTTTTGAGCCTCAGTAGTGTTATAGCCTCAGTTAGTTTAAGTGATTTTATGCTTATAGTTTAATTACTAGTGCCATTGCTCAATTTTGTTAATTTCTCGAAAGGTTCCTGATTTTCTTTGATTGTTGGTTGTTCTGTTTAAATTTTAATTTGTCCCTAGTTTCAATTTCAGTTTGATTAATTTTAGCATTTGATCTTATTGTGATAGTACAACAGTAGTATTATTTCTAAAAAATAAATTTTAGTTTTAGAATTTCAAGGTAATTAGAATTGATTTCCAGTATCAATTAGATTGATTGATTGGTTATAGCTGTTTAGCAGTTAGTTAATGTTAGGATTAGGAGTAATTCTGATGGCTAGTATTAGTTAACATTTAAAATTAGAAATTTAAAAAGGGCAGAATGATCATTATGAATTCAATTAAGGTTCAGGGGTCTCTTGGGGATAAAAAGGGGTTGAGTGTAATACATTTAAGGAAGGGATGGTATTGTTGGAATGTTAAATAAACTGATAGTAATAATAGGAAACTTCAGGGGTACTTTGGGCATAGGAAAATGGCAGGAATATTAAAAATAGTAAATATTAAAAGGAAGTAGGGGTATATTAGAGATTGTAAAGGGATAGAACATTCTAGAAAGGGCTGTAGTGTATATTTTAAATAAACAATTGCACTTACTTGTGCAACAAGTTAGAAATTAGAGGACTAATAAGCAAACAACTGAAATCTGAAGTTCCCTCCCATTTAAATCTTTAAATAGGCATGTATTTGCCTTAATTGAAAAGACTTTTGAATCCTATAAGCTTTTGGAACCCTAAAAAATCCCAAAAAATATCTGCTGTGTCTAAAAATCTGAAA